>VWZI01010435.1:3737-30552 GCA_013396835.1 Psilopogon haemacephalus
CAAAGCACCCCCAAAACGGCCGCCAGAGCACAAGCCC
The DNA here is from genome assembly GCA_013396835.1 of Psilopogon haemacephalus. Taxonomy (NCBI): domain Eukaryota; kingdom Metazoa; phylum Chordata; class Aves; order Piciformes; family Megalaimidae; genus Psilopogon; species Psilopogon haemacephalus. The sequence continues at coordinate 3,775 of VWZI01010435.1, forward strand.
AACCCGCTCCAAAACAGCCAACAGAACACAACCCAAAGTGCCCCCAAAACGGCCAAAAAACCACAACCCAGCCTGCCCCAAAACAGCCAACAAAACACAACCCAAACCAACCCCCAACCAACAGCCACCCCTACACAAATAATAAACAACTCGCCCAAAACAACCAACTAACAACACCCCCCCAGAACAAACACCTCCCCTAACCAAACAAAAAAACCCTAACAGAAGAAAACACCTGAAATCTGCCCTTTAATAACAAGATTTTCAATGCTCATTTTAACGTGACTCCCCCCCCCATAGTGAGTTTCACTACTAAGCTACAAGCTGCAGCAGTATTTTCACTGGGGTGCATCAGGCAGACGCCAGGAGAAGCAAATCCTACAAGAGTGATTAATGTGCACAAAGTGCAGGTAAAATTATTAACACCAAAATAACTTTTGAGGGAATGAATGCATGGGAAACATATTGGAGGGCTCAGGCTAATGCAGAGAAGAAAACAGAAACAGGCTCATGGCTGGAGAGCAGCTCTGAGGAAAAGGACCTGGGGGTCTGGGTGGATGAGAAGCTCAACATGAGCCTGCAGTGTGCACACACAGCCCAGACAGCAACTGTGTGCTGGGCTGCAGCAAGAGAGGCATTACCAGCAGGGCAAGGGAGGTGATTCTCCCCCTTTACTCTGCTCTTGTCAGACCCCACCTAGAGTACTGTGTGCAATTCTGAAGCCCCCAGCACAAGAAGGACATGGAACTGTTGGAGAGAGTCCAGAGGAGGGCCACAAAGATGATCAGAGGGCTGCAGCAGCTCTGCTATGAGGACAGGGTGAGAGAGTTGGGGCTTTTCAGCCTGGAGAAGAGAAGGCTTTGGGGTGACCTTATAGCAGCCTTCCAGTATCTGAGGGGGGCCTACAGGAGGGCTGGGGAGGGACTGTTCACAAGGTCTTGTAATGACAGGACGAGGGGGAATGGGTTCAAATTGGCGGAGGGGAGATTTGAACGGGATGTTAGGAAGAAATTCTTCACAGTGAGGGTGGTGAGGCACTGGAACAGGTTGCCCAGGGAGGTTGTGTCTGCTCCCTCCCTGGATGTGTTTAAGGCCAGGCTGGATGAGGTCTTGAGCGTCCTGATCTAGTGGGAGGTGTCCCTGCCTATGGCGGGGGGCTGGAACTGGATGAGCTTTGAGGTCTCTTCCAACCTCGACCATTCTATGATTCTAAGTAGAACTCATTGAGAACCAGTCACAAATGAAAATGTGATCTTGCTTGAAAGCTTTTATCTCGTCTTTGAAACTTTTCCCCATCCTGACTAACTCAGGTTCTTTATAAGGCTGGTAATTATTTAATCCCCAATGAGAATGTTACCTGAACAAGCTGTAATCAGCATTCGTTACTGCTCTACACAACTACCTGAAGGGAGGTTGTGGCCAGGTGGGGTTGGGCTCTGCACCCAGGCAACCAGGGACAGAAGAAGAGGACACAGCCTCAAGCTATGCCAGGGCAGGTTTAGGCTGGAGGTTAGGAAGTTCTACACGGAAAGAGTGATTGGCATTGGAATGGGCTGCCCAGGGAGGTGGTGGAGTCACCATCCCTGGAGGTGTTTATCATAGAATGGTTTAGGTTGGAAGGGACCTCAAAGGTCTGGTTAAGAGGAGTCTGGATGGGGCACTTAGTGCCATCATTTATTTAATTTCCAGAGAAGGGCAACGAGGCTGGTGAGGGGCCTAGGGCACAGCCCTGTGAGGAGAGGCTGAGGGAGCTGGGGGTGTGCAGCCTGCAGAAGAGGAGGCTCAGGGCAGACCTCTTTGCTGTTTACAACTACTTAAAGTGAGCCAGGTGGGGTTGGGTTCTTCTCCTGGGCAACCATCAACAGAAAAAGCAGACAGTCTCAACCTGTGCCAGGGGAGGTACAGGCTGGATGTTAGGAGGAAGTTGTTGGCAGAGAGAGTGATTGGCATTGGAATGGGATGCCCAGGGAGGTGGTGGAGTCTCCATCCTTAGAGGTGTTCAAGCAAATCCTGGATGGAGCACCTAGTGCCATGGTCTAGTTGACTGGATAGGACTGGGTGCTAGGTTGGACTGGATGATCTTGGAGGTCTCTTCCAACCTGGCTTAGTCTAGTCTAGTCTATTCAGAAAGGTTAGGTGATAGGATGGCCTCAATGATCCTAGAGGTCTTTTCCAACCTACTTAATTCTGTGATTCCTCCTTCTGCGGGGGTAGTTAAAAAAAAAAGAATCTTGTGTTAAAACTTGTTGGAAAGCAAAATGTCCCTATTTTATGGTTAAATAACTACCTTCAAAATTAATGCAGAACTTACTCCCCAACCAAGCACTTACTCATACACGTACAGAAAATGTGAATATTGGTAATTTTTTTTTTTTTTTAAATTAAGTCCTTGCAAATTGGGTAGTTACAGAAGTATGAAAGGTCTTCCAATGTCAACTCCTACATCAAGCTCCAGGCAGGGAGAAAGACTGATTCACTTCACCTACCTTTGTTTATTCTGAAACTGCAGCTGAGAGGGAGCATAAAACAAGTTTTGTGAGGTCTTTTCGTGGCCCTTGGGACTCATTTTGTCTTCTGACAAGTTTCATAGCTCTCAGGATGCTCAGAAACACACAACAGCTCCTCTCATAGAAGCCTGTATCAAATCATACCTGCGCCCACATGAATTTCTTCATTACCCTTGGTGCCTAGACCCAGCAATGACAGGAGGCTCTGAAAAGCTCTCACAGGAGAGGGCTCTCCGAGCAGTCATCTATCAACCAAAATCCACCTGTGATTCTCTCTCCACCTCACTACTTGTTCCTAAGGCAGCCAAAGAAAGGTCACTGTAACCTCCAACTACAATATACAGGCATCCATTGAAATGCTTCTTACCTTTCAGACTTTAGAAAACCATGTTTTGGTGTTTCCCACCAAGAAGAATTCCTTGCAGAATCCTGTTCTTCAAACCCGAGAGACAAAAACTGTTTCAGCAAATAACTGGTGATGAGTCACCATCAACTGTCATAGAATCATAGAATGGTCTAGGTTGGAAGAGATCTCAAAGATCAGCCACTTCCAACCCCCCTGTGCCATAGGCGAGGACACCTCCCACTAGAACAGGTCTCTCAAGGACTCATCCAGCCTGGCCTTGAACACTTCCAGGAAGGGACCAGCCACAACCTCCCTGGGCAACCTGTGCCAGTGCCTCACCACCCTCACTGTGAAGAACTTTCTCCTAACATCCCACTTAAATCTGCCCTCTGCCAGTTTAAACCCATTCCCCCTTGTCCTGTCATTACAAGACCTTGTGAACAGTCCCTCCCCAGCCTTCCTGTAGGCCCCCTTCAGATATTGGAAGGCTACTATAAGGTCTCCTTGAAGCCTTCTCTTCTCCAGGCTGAAAAGCCCCAACTCTCAACCTGTCCTCGTAGCAGAGCTGCTGCAGCCCTCTGATCATCTTTGTGGCCCTCCTCTGGACTCTCTCCAACAGTTCCATGTCCTTCTTGTGGTGGGGGCTCCAAAACTGCACACAGTGCTCCAGGGTATGATAGGAATCATGCACTGAGCAAAGGGTTAGGAGGCAGCAAATAAATGAAATACATAGTTTAAAGATCTGGAGTGACACCAGGACAACCCCACACAGCTCCCAGGAAAGTAAAGCTATTATCAATTACTTGATTGCTTAACAGAACCGTCCACATGTCACAGTTTGACCAAAAGCGCTGGAAATCCACACCAGCACTTAATGATGCATTTGGGGTAATAATAGGGTATTGATAGTGTGAAATATGACTTTGGGCTATTACCCTCTGCCTGGGAAAATAAGTAACTTGAATTAGTGCCCTCCTGAGTGACACATAGAATCATAGAATGGTCTAGGTTGGAAGAGACCTCAAAGATCATCCAGTTCCAACCCCCTGTGCCATAGGCAGGGACACCTCCCACTAGATCAGGTCACTCAAGACCTCATCCAGCCTGGCCTTGAACACCTCCAGGGAGGGAGCAGCCACAACCTCCCTGGGCAACCTGTTCCAGTGCCTCACCACCCTCACTGTGAAGAATTTCTTCCTAACATCCCGTTCAAATCTCCCCTCCGCCAGTTTGAACCCATTCCCCCTCGTCCTGTCATTACAAGACCGTGTGAACAGTCCCTCCCCAGCCCTCCTGTAGGCCCCCCTCAGATACTGGAAGGCTGCTATAAGGTCACCCCAAAGCCTTCTCTTCTCCAGGCTGAAAAGCCCCAACTCTCTCACCCTGTCCTCATAGCAGAGCTCCTGCAGCCCTCTGATCATCTTTGTGGCCCTCCTCTGGACTCTCTCCAACACTTCCATGTCCTTCTTGTGCTGGGGGCTCCAGAACTGCACACAGTACTCCAGGTGGGGTCTGACAAGACCAGAGTAAAGAGGCAGAATCCCCTCCCTTGCCCTGCTGCCCACAGCTGCTCTTGCTGCAGCCCAGCACACAGTTGCTGTCTGAGCCGCATGTGCACACTGCAGGCTCATGTTGAGCTTCTCATCCACCCAGACCCCCAGGTCCTTTTCCTCAGAGCTGCTCTCCAGCCACTCACCACCCAACCTGTATTTGTGCTTGGGATTGCAGCGACCCAGGTGCAGGACCTTACACTTGGCCTTGTTAAATTTCATGAGGTTAGCCTCTCCAGCCTGTCCAGGTCCGTATCTAACAGGAATCACTCGACATAAACAGGAAAATGACATTATTTTACACCACCAGACATGTGAATGTTAAATGGCTGCTGCCAAATGTAGGCAGACTTAAATCTGTGTTGAGGAAGATCCATGTCCTGGCTTGCCCAGGCATGATCCCATGGCCCCTTCCCTCTGCTGGGGGGAGGAAGCAGAGAGCAGGGAGAAGACAAAAGGCTTGCAGACAGCCACTTTGAGGGTCCAAGGCTTGCCCAGACTTGTTCTTCCCAACTAAAGGCAAGCAAGCTCCTGACTTTACCTAATGGGGTCAGGTTTGGCAAAGTGCTATTGTGATTGGTGAGTGTGTGTGACCCTGGTGGCCATTTACATTCAGGTAATCAAAAAATTTACTTCTCCTAGAGGCTTTGCTGCTTTTGCTTTTACTTTTGCTTTGCCTGCTTTGCTCTGCCACATGCTCTGCCTGCAATGACCTTCAAGATATCAACAGAATTCCCTTCAAGCTTTGGGTACTGTTTGATAGTATTCTGTGACTAAATATATCCAAGCCTTTCTCTAAGGAATTCTGTAACCAGCTTCTGTTGTGCCTTTCTGCCTTAGCAGCAGAAAGGAGTCTCTTGAGTCCCCTGGTTGGTAAAAGGTATAGTTGAAACTAAGAACCTCTTTCCAGTTTTAATATTTGCATTCTTAAAGTGTTCTAGCTTTGCCTGTTCCCTGTGTGTATGAGTTTCCAAACCCTGCATTTTGAACACTGTAAATAAGTTTTCTGGTGAGATTTAATGTTAATAAACAATTGTCAGAGTTATTAATAATATTTGCCTGGATATCAGAACTAGAATCATAGAATGGTTTAGGTTGGAAGAGACCTCAAAGATCATCCAGTTCCAACCCCCCTGTGCCATAGGCAGGGACACCTCCCACTAGAACAGGTCACTCAAGGCTTCATCCAACCTGGCCTTCAACACCTGCAGTGAGGGAGCAGCCACAACCTCCTTGGGCAACCTGTGCCTGTGTCTCACCACCCTCACTGCAAACAACTTGCTCCTAAGATCCAGTTTCAATCTTCTATCTGCCAGTTTAAACCCATTACCTCTCATCCTGTCACTACAAGACCTTGTGAATAGTCCCTCCCCAGACTTCCTGTAGCCCCTTGCAGATACTGGAAGGCCACTCCAAGGTCTCCTGGAATCCTTCTCTTCTCCAGACTGCAAAGCCCCAACTCTCTCCGCCTGTCCTCATAGCAGAGGTGCTCCAGCCCTCTGAGCATCTCCATTGCCCTCCTAATATCCATTATTAATTTTACACAATTCTTAATCTGTGAAATCTTTAATTTGCCTTTGACAAATAACCTTATCTGGTGAAAAGAAGAAACTTAAGGAAGGTCCAAATCCAATGGCAAAGAAGCATTTGCATAAAGACACAATTCCTAGTGGTTAGACCAGAAGAAAGAAGTCTGGAGATAACCACATCTCCTCCATCACTCAAAGTCCCTCTCCTTGCTTCTGAGAAGTTCATTTGCTTACTTCTACTTAAAGAAATGTCAGGACTGAGCATCACGGTCAGGAGTTGTTTACCTCTCCTTGGCTCTCAAACCATTAAGCAAGAAGTGTGGTTGGCCAACAGGAGGCTTTTCTCATCTCCACCAGATTCACCCTCACCATGTTTTATTCCTTTGATTGGGTAAATCCGGAAACCTCCCCCAGGCAGTAGATAGGGATTAAAATGCAGGAGCTTCACACTCAAGTCTTGAACTGAAATCAAGGCACTGTGACTCAAAAGCAAAACTACCACCACAGCACGATAACATTTCTACTCTAACCTTTGTAAGGCTCTAAGAAAGAAACAAAATATATACAAGGACAAGTATCAAATGATTTTCATGTCTTGCCCCAGGCTAGGGTTGTATCCATATAGACTCATAGAATGGTTTAGGTTGGAAGAGACCTCAAAGATCATCCAGTTCCAACCCCCCTGTGCCATAGGCAGGGACACCTCCCACTAGATCAAGTCGCCCAAGACCTCATCCAGCCTGGCCTTGAACACATCCAGGGAGGGAGCAGCCACAACCTCCCTGGGCAACCTGTGCCAGTGCCTCGTCACCCTCCCTGTAAAGAACTTCCTCCTAACATCCTGTTTAAATCTCCCCTCTGCTAGTTTGAACCCATTCCCCCTCGTCCTGTTATTACAAGACCTTGTGAACAGTCCCTCCCCAGCCCTCCTGTAGGCTCCACTCAGATACTGGTAGGTTACTATAAGGTCTCCTCGAAGCCTTCTCTTCTCACACCAACACCCAATCTCAATCTGCTCTGCTCTAGTTTGCAGCCATTGCCCTCGTCCTGTCCCTGCAGCCCTTTGCAAACAGTCTCTCTGCAGCCTTCTTGCAGCCCCCTTCAGACACTGGCAGGCTGCTATGAGATCTCCCCAGAAACTCCTTTTCTCCAGGCTTACCACCCCCAGCTCCCTCAGCCTGGCTTTGTAGGAGAGATGCCCCAACACCCTGAGCATTTTATGGCCTCCTCTAGACCTGTTCCATCAGCTCCATGTCCTTCCTATATTGAGGGCTCCAGAGCTGGACGCAGTACTCAAGGTGAGTCCTGTTGGAACTGCATAAAATCTTACAGACTTTTGTACTCACAGGCAAAGTAATAATTTTACAGTGTCTTTGATGCTGCACAAACTTTCTCCTAAGTTTACACTTGACCCCTCAAATATTTATAGACATTGCTCAGATCCCCTCTCAGCCTTCTCTTCTTCTCCACACTAACCAGCCCCAGGGCTCTCAGTCTCTCTCCATAGGGGAGATGCTCAAGTCCCCCACTCATCCTGGTGGCTCTCTGCTAGACTCTGTCCAGCAGGTCCCTGTCTCTCCTGAACTGGAGAGCCCAAAACTGGACACAGTATTGCAGGTGTGGTCTCACCAGGGCAGAGTAGAAGGGAAGAAGAACCTCCCTAGACCTGCTGGCCACACTTTTCCTGATGCAGCCAAGGCTGCCATTGGCACTCTTGCCCACAAGGTCACATTGCTGGCCCATGCATAACTTGCTGCCCACCAGCACTCCAAGGTCTATCTTCAGGGATAGACCAGCAGGACAACCCCAAACCTGTACTGGTGCCTGTGGTTACTTCTCCCCAGGCACAGGACCCTGCCCTGGTCCTTACTGAACTTCATTAGGTTTAGCCTGCCCCCAGCTCTCAGCCTGTCCAGCTCTGGTTGGATGGCAGCACAGCCTGAGGGCTGTCAGCCACCCCCCTCCTCACTTTTGAATAACAGAAGGATGAACTCTGTACATGAATGAATAAAGCAATCCTCAGCCGTCTCCCAAGCTACTGCCTGGTGAAGACACTCGTGATCCCAAAATGCAGCTACCTAAAAGTGCTAGAAGGTGTTCTGAATTAAAAAAAAAAAAAAAAAATTAAAATATATGGAACAGTGGAACTGTGAAGGTTTGAGGACTGACAGTTTGAGTTGAGTCAGGAAGGCACTTGATTTGTATAGAGTAAAAAAAACCCCATATATATATATATATAAAATNACATACAGATATTGAAAAAAATATTATTCTCAGCCAGGCAGCAGCAGTGTGAACAGCTGCATTTTATTTCATGGTGTCTTCCATTTCTGAGAACACTGCAGTGGTACTGAGAACTACACTGGTATGAAGATTTAGAACTGATTGAAGCAAGCCACCATTTGCCACAAGGTAAACCCAGGAATTAAAATGATGGCCAACAACTTCTCAAGCAGTTTAACGCTTTAACTAAGCTTCTGCAGCAGTCAGGTAGGACAATGAGTTGACTGACACCTGTCACATCAGTAAAACAGCCTGTTAAAGCATTATAAACTTTCTGACTCTTGAGCAATGTAACTACGTATTGACAACCTGGCAAAAAAAATCACAGAATCATAAAATGCTCTGGGCTGGAAGGGATCTCAAAAGGACATCTGGTCCAACCCACTCTGCACTCAGCACAGACATCCTCGACTAAATCAGGTTGCTCACAGCCCTGTCCAGCCTCACCTTTAGTATCTCCAGGGATGGGTCCTCAACCACCTCCCTGGGCAACCTGTTCCAGTGTTCCACCACACTCATAGTAAAGAACCTGTTCCTACCATCCAATCTCAATCTGCTCTGCTGTAGTTTGAAGTTATTGGCCTTGTCTTGTCCCTGCAGCCCTTTGCAAACAGTCTCTCTGCAGCCTTCTTGTAGCTCCCTTCAGGTATTGTCAGGCTGCTATGAACCTCCTTTTCTCCAGGCTGCACACCCCCAGCTCCCTCAGCCTTGCTTTGCAGCAGAGCTGCTCCAACCCCCTTTAGGTACTGGCAGGCTGCTATGAGGTCTATCCACTGATAAATTGCTAAGACTTAATACATTACAGACAGATACAGCTGTGACCTTTAATAATCATAGAATGGTTTAGGTTGGAAGGGAGCTCAAAGCTCAGCCAGTCCCAACCCCCCTGTGCCATAGGCAGGGACACCTCCCACTAGATCAGGTCACTCAAGGCCTCATCCAACCTGGCCTTGAACATCTCCAGGAAGGGAGCAGCCACAACCTCCCTGGGCAACCTGTTCCAGTGCCTCACCACCCTCACTGCAAACAATGTCCTCCTGACATCCAGTTTCAATCTCCCCTCTACCAGTTTAAACCCATTCCTCCTCTTCCTGTCATTACAAGATCTTGTGAACAGTCCCTCCCCAGCCTTCCTGCAGGCTCCCTTCAGATACTGGAAGGCTACTACAAGGTCTCCTGGAAGCCTTCTCTTCTCCAGACTGCACAGCCCCAACTCTCTCAGCCTGTCCTCATAGCAGAGCTGCTGCAGCCCTCTCAGCATCTTTCTGGTCCTCCTCTGGCCTCGCTCTAACAGTTCCATGACCTTCTTGTGTTGGGGGCTCCAGTCCAACCCCCCTACCAAAGCAGGACCACCTAAAGCATATCAGAGACGAACACATCCATGCAGCTCTCAGAGATCCTGAAAGACCCAGTGATGGAAACATTTCAAACACATTTACTCCGTGGTTTTCTTCATATTTATGGATCCATAACTTTAGGTCAACTTCCCCCGACACACGTCTCAGGAAAAGATCTTTCCTTAAACTCCTAACAAATAATAGCTCCGGATGTGCTGCCTGGCACAGACACCACAAAAGGAGCAGCTGAAGAGAAGGAGGCCGAGAATAAAACCCTAATGCAGTTCATGATCGAAGGAGATGGTTATGAGGTGAGCAAATGCTCCAGTGAGGTGCCAAATCCATTAGCAACTCCAAACCAGACAGAGAGTCCCCATGGGTTGGTGTTGTCACAAACCCTACACTTACAGGAAGCCCATGCCCCTTGGCAGGGAAGGATTGCCAGGAATAAAAGCCCTCACAATGGAAACCAGCAGAGAGAAGTTGTTCCCAGAAATCCTGAAGTGTTTCAGCTGCATGGATGAGCTGCATGGGTGTGAGCCTCATAGGTCCATGCAAGAACATTCTTGAACAACCTGATGGCACCCTGCATGCCAACAAGGATTCAGAAGGTGTAACTGGAGGGGCAGGAGATATTCCAAAAATTAATATAATTTACTGATATTTAGATCTTACCACAGGTCTTTTGTAAAAGACTTTTTAAAAGACCTGTGGGCAGCAGGGCAAGGGAGGGAATTCTGCCCCTTTACTCTGTTCTCATCAGACCTCACCTGCAGCACTGTGTGCAGTTCTGGAGCCCCCAGCACAAGAAGGACATGGAACTGCAGGAGAGAGTCCAGAGGAGGGCCACGAAGATGATCAGAGGGCTGCAGCACCTCTGCTATGAGGACAGGCTGAGAGAGTTGGGACTTTTCAGCCTGGAGAAGAGAAGGCTTCCAAAGACCTTATAGTAACCTTCCAGTATCTGAACAGAGCTACAGGAGGGATGAGGAGTGACTGTTCACAAGGTCTTGTAATGACAAGACGAGGGGGAATGGGTTCAAACTGGCAGAGGGGAGATTTAAACAGGATGTTAGGAGAAAGTTCTTCACAGTGAGGGTGACAAAACACTGGAACAGCTTGCCNATCCCCTCCCTTGCCCTGCTGCCCACAGCTGCTCTTGCTGCAGCCCAGCACACAGTTGCTGTCTGGGCTGCACTCACACTGCAGCCTCATCTTCAGCTTTTTTTTCATCAGCCCAGACCCCCAGATCCTTCTCCTCAGGGCTGCTCTCAGCCATTCCCCACCCAGCCTGGAGTTGTGCTTGGGATTGCACCCACCCATGTGCAGGACCTTACACTTGGCCTTGCTGAATTTTATGAGGTTGGCCTGGGCACAGCTCTGCAGCCTGTGCAGCTCCCTCTGGATGGATCCCTGCCCTCTAGCAAGTCTCCTGTGCCACACAGCTTGGTGCCAGATGCACACTTGCTGAGGCTGCACTGATTCCTCTGCCCATGGCATTGACAAAGATGTTCCACAGCACTGGTGCCAGCATTGACCCCTGAGAGACACCACTTGGCACTGGTCTCCAGGTGGACATTGTGCCCTTGATCACCACTCACCCCCAGGTCCCTCTCCCCAATGCTGCTCTCAAGCCAGGTTGGCTCCCAGACCTGACCTGAACAGCTTTAATATTTTCCACAAGAGTGACAATGCAATGCTGAATTTAAATTTGCTTTATTTGATTCAATTCACAGCCCCCTTGAAAGCAATGCATGGACTGTGAATGTTGCACAGGCCATTGAATAACCTCACTTCCACTGAAACCATGGCTAAACTGTGCTGACTCAAAATGCTTTAACTCAGAGTGGTGGAACTAAGTCACCGCAGCAAGGCTAAAGCTGAGCTTTTTCAGCTCATTCAGCTTATGCCAGCACAAATGTTTTCACTGTGAGGGTGCCAGAACCCTGGAACAGGCTGCCCCAGGGGGCTTGGTTGTGGAGTCTCCCTCTCTGGAGATATTCCAGAGCTGTCTGGATGTGCTCCTGCATGATCTGCTCTAGTTGCTCCTGCTCTGGACTGGATGAGCTTTGGAGGTCCCTTCCAGCCCCTGACATTCTGTGAGTCTGTGCTTTGTCAATCCTGAAGTTTGATTATGAGCAATAATTTTCTACTTTTGGTATTTTTGAATATTCTTCTGTTAAGTCCATCTGTTAAGGCCTAAGTTGCAGATGTCACAGCATTTTGTCTCAAAGAAAAGTGGCATAGACATGTCACATATCAGATAAAAGAGGTAGTTTGTTCTTGGAGAAGAGACACATCGATTTTTAGTTTAAATTACTGTTACATCTCTTCATTCATAACCACTCAGAATGAGCCTCACAGAATTGTCAGGGTTGGAAGGGACCTCAAGGATCATAGAATCTCTGAATCAGTCAAGGTTGGAAGGGATCACAAGGATCATCCAGTTCCAACCCCTCTGGCTACTGAGTAATTTCTGAGCAACACTTCAAAATGGAGAAACTTCTCACAGAATCACAGAATGTCAGGGGCTGGAAGAGACCTAAAAGCTGATCCAGTCCAACCCTCCTGCCAGAGCAGGAGCACCTAGAGCAGACACAAAAGAACACATTTAGGCACCTCTGAAATATGCCCAGAGAGGGAGACTTCACACCCAACCTGGGCAGCCTGTGCCAGGATTTTGTCACCCTCAAAGGAAAAAAATTCCTCCTCACATTGCCATGGAACTTCCTATGCCTCAACTCCCACCCATTGCCCCTTGGCCTGGCACTGGGCATCACCCAGCAGAGCCTGGCTCCAGCCTCCTGCCACTCACCTGCACATCTTTATCACCATTCCTGAGGTCCTCCCTCAGGCTCCTCCTCTCCTAGCAGCACAGCCTCAGCTCCCTCAGGCTCTACTCATTAGAGAGATCTTCCAATCCCTTCATCATCTTTGTGGCTCAGTGCTGGACTTTTTCAAGCAGTTTTATGTTTGTCTTGAATTGGGGTGGGGGGGGGGACAGGCAGAACTGGACACAGTACTCCAGATATGGTCTCTCAAGGGTAGAGGAGCAGGAGAACCTCTCTCAACCTACTAGCCACAGCCCTTCTAATAAATCCCAGAATGGCATCGTCCCTCCTGGCCACCAGAGCACATTGCTGGCTCATGGTCAACCTCCCATCAGCTAGGACCCCCAGATCCTTTTCCCCTTCACTGCCTTCCAACAGGTCAGTCCCCAAAAGGCTCATGACCTCATCAATAGAAGGCAATGATCCATCACGAGAAGGTAATGATCCATCAGCTCAAAGGCTCACAATGTGGCAGGAAATGTCATTTTTGCTGCTGGTGACGGAGCAGAGGGCGACATGCCCACACCATCCTTGCAAAGCTGCTCTGCTCTGCTCTCTGGCAGGTCACAACACATGCAAGATGCCCCAGAAAAGAAAACTAAAGGGTGGAAACGACTCCTCCTGCCAGACAGGGCTGTAAAATTCTAGTTCATCACCAGCACAAACCTTTCCTCGAGAGTACTGTGGATTTAAACTGTGTTTTGCTGGTGTGGTAACTCAGTCACTGCAGCAGCTGGGATTTCTTTGCTCAAGATCTTTCTCTCTTCACCACTGAGAAGCTAATGCAGACTAAGCCTGCCTGAGCTTCTAAGACCTGACCTAGTGGGAGGTGTCCCTGCCTATGGCACAGGGGGGTTGGAACTGGATGAGCTTTGAGGTCCCTTCCAACCTAAACCATTCTATCATTCTATGATTCTAAGCCTGTTAGGTGAGACATCATTTCCACTTAACACATTTTTCCCCCCCACAAAATTGTGCCTGGCATTTGTCTCTTCCTAACTGCCAACATGAGCACTTCTTTACAGGGAGGGTGACAGAGACCTGTAACAGGCTGCCCAGAGAGGCTGTGGAGTCTCCTTCTCTGGAGACTTTCCAAACCCATCAGGATGCATTCCTGTACAAACTACCCTAGGGGATCCTGCTTTGATAGGGGGTTTGGACTGGATGATCTCTGGAGGTCCCTTCCAACCTCCACCACTCTGTGATGCATTACCAGCAGGGCAAGGGAGGGGATTCTCCCCCTTTACTCTGCTCTCCTCAGACCTCACCTGGAGTACTGTGTGCAGTACTGGAGCACCCAACACAAGAAGGACATGGAACTGCTGGAGAGGGTCCAGAGGAGGGCCACAAAGATGATCAGAGGGCTGCAGCAGCTCTGCTATGAGGACAGGCTGACAGAGTTGGGGCTCTGCAGCCTGGAGAAAAGAAGGCTGCCAGGAGACCTTATAGCAGCCTACCAGTATCTGAAGGGGGTCTACAGGAAGGCTGGGGAGGGACTGTTCACAAGGTCTTGTAATAACAGGACGAGGGGGAATGGGTTCAAATTGGCAGAGGGGAGATTTGAACGGGATGTTAGGAAGAAATTCTTCACAGTGAGGGAGGTGAGACATTGGCACAGGTTGCCCAGGGAGGTTGTGTCTGCTCCCTCCCTGGAGGTGTTCAAGGCCAGGCTGGATGAGGTCTTGAGCGACCTGATCTAGTGGGAGGTGTCCCTGCCTATGGCACAGGGGGGTTGGAACTGGATGATCTTTGAGGTCTCTTCCAACCTAAACCATTCTATGATTCTATGATTCCATGGTTCTGTGAATCTCCTGCAAGGAACGCAGGCAGGGCAGCAGAAACCAGGTCACCTTTTCTCTGCTTACTTCCAGCTGCTTAGAGAGGAGCTGTAACCCACACTGACAGAGCTGCCTGCTTCAGGGCTGTGCCTGCGCTGGGACTTGCCAGCGACAGCAAGATGTCAGCACTTCTGCAGTGGTGAAGAATGAAAAGCAGATGAGGCACCAACCATTCCCAGGATCCATGCTGGGAGAGAGATGAAGCTACCCAAGCACACAACTCTGCCTTGAAATGCAGGCACACTCCGATGCTTATCCCGCAGAGCGTCTCAGATTTAGTAGATTCCCAAGCTAAGCACTTGTAAAGCACAGGAGGGAGTCAATTTTTGTCCTTGCCTATTGCACCTGGGGCACCCCAGCCCATTCCCACCCCAAGAATCACCTTGCAACATGGTCCTCAAGTCTCTAGGTAAGTACCACCAAATAATTGCAGGCTTTAACTTCATGTAGGGCAAAACATTTTCATAAACTGACCACTTCTTAAGCCCTACTGTTTAACCCTCAGGTCCCTGTTTGCCCTCACACTGTGTCCCCCTTTGCAGCAGCAGAGGCTGTGCCCCCAGTGAAAGCTGTGTCTGCTTCATAGAATCAGTCAGGGTTGGAAAGGACTCCAAGGATCATCCAGTTCCAACCCCCCTGACACAGGCAGGGACACCTCACACTACATCAGGTTGCCCACAGCCACATCCAGCCTGGCCTTCCAAACTTCCAGGGATGTGGCTTCCACTACCCCCCTGGACAACCCCTTCTAGGCTCTCAGCACCCTCATGATGAAGAATTTCTTCCTAACATTCAGCCTGCATCAACCCACTTTTAGTTTTGCTCCATTCCCCCCAGTCCTGTCACCACCTGACACCCTCAAAAATGCCTCCCCAGCTTTCTTGTAGGTCCCCTTCAGATACTGCAAGGCCAGAACAAGATCTCCTCAGAGCATTGTCCTCTCCAAACTGAACAGTCCCAGCTCCCTGCATGCATTCCTGTGTGCATACCTGGGCTGCATCAGGAGCAGTGTGGGCAGCAGGGCCAGGGAGGTGATTCTCCCCCTCTACTCCACCCTGGTGAGATCCCACCTGGAGTACTGCATCCACTTTTGGAGCTCCTAGGACAAGAGGGATGTGGACATGNAAGAGTTGGGGCTGTTCAGTCTGGAGAAGAGGAGGCTCCCAGGTGACCTTCTTGTTGCCTTCCAGTATCTGAAGTGGGCTACAAAAAATCTGGGGAGGGACTTTTTAGGCTCTCAGGCAGTGACAGGACTAGGGGGAATGGAGCAAAGCTGGAGGTGGGGAGATTCTGACTGGATGTGAGGAGGAAGTTGTTTAGCATGAGAGTGGTGAGAGCCTGGAACAGGTTGCCCAGGGAGGTGTTGGGGCCACATCCCTGGAGGTGTTTGTGGCCAGGCTGGCAGAGGCTGTGGGCAGCCTGCTCTAGGGTAGGGTGTCCCTGGGCATGGCAGGGGGGTTGGGACTGGCTGATCCTTGTGGTCCCTTCCAACCCTGACTGATTCTATGATTCTATCCTAGGGGATCCTGTCTTGGACTGGATGATCTCTGCAGGTCCCTTCCAACCTCTGCAGCTCTGTGATTCTGCAAGTGGCAGCAGTGGCACTGCAGAGAAACCCCTGAAACCACTTGCAGCACACTTCCATCCCTCAGCAATGCTCGTGTTCAAAGAGATGGTTGTGCAAACCCCATCCCTGAGCCAGCCTGGGGCTCCCTTATTAACAGCTCAGAATTCCTGCCCACCTTTGTATGAAAACTGGCACCACTTATTGATAAACTATTTCTTAAATGACTGCCATTAATCTTGGCTATTTAGAGAGCCTACCAGCTGCCACACTCTTGGTTTGTTTTCCCCTCCTCTGGACTGCTTTTCAGCAGGAAGAAGTGCTGCTGTCTTCAGCACTCAGCTAGGGGGCAAGGCACAAAAGTCCAAGATGCTTTCTGAACACCTGTGCTAGGACTTCAGTAGCGATTAGCCAAGAGAAAAGCCAAAGGTGCTGGGAAAAACACTCCCCTGTGTCTTCCATGTGCTGGCCAGTCTGGTGCCCATCCACAGGAAGGGGTGGAAGGAAGACCCAGGAAATTCCTGACCTGTCAGCCTGACCTCAGTGCCAGGCAGGATAACGGAGCAGCTCATCCTGAGTGCAATCACAGGGCACCTACAGCATGGCCTGGGGATCAGGCCCAACCAGCATGGATTTAGGAAGGGCAGGTCCTGCTTGACCAACCTCACCTCTTTTTATCACCAGGTGAGTGCCTGGTGGATGTGGGGAAGGCTGTGGGTGTAGTCTACCTGGACTTCAGCAAGGCCTTTGACACTGCCTCTTCCAGCCTAAACTATTCTATTGTTCTATGATGATTCTATAACATCAAAGATCACATTCTATGCTTCTGTGCTCCATAACCTCCCTGGAGGTGTTCAGGACCAGGCTGGATGAGGCTTCGAGCATCCTGTTCTAGTGGGAGGTGTCCCTGCCTGTGGCACAGGGGAGTTGGAACTGGCTGAGCTTTGAGGTCCCTTCCAACCTCAACCATTCTATCATTCAGTGTTTTTCAGCTCTGTTGCTGATACTTGAGGATACTACTTGACTGTGCAAGAGACTTTTTCAGGCACCTTTTGTGTGAAATCCCAGCTTCTAGAGGAAGCAGTGAAACTTCTGGTAGGCAGCAGCTGAACTAGCCTAGGAGGTTGTGGCTGCTTCCTCCCTGGAGGTGTTCAGGACCAGGCTGGATGAGGCCTTGATCAACCTGTTCTAGTGGGAGGTGTCCCTGCCTGTGGCACAGGGGGATTGGAACTGGATGAGATTTGAAGTCCCTTTCAACCTAAACCATTCTTGGGAGGTGTCCCTGCCTATGGCACAGGGGAGTTGGAACTGGACGAGCTCTGAGGTCCATTCCAACCTAAACCATTCCATCATTCCATGATTCCTAAACCCCACAGGGGCTGCAGCAGTGCTCCCACTTTTAGTAGTCTCTGCTTGCTTTGGGAAGTATTTCAATGTCTTTCTTCTCTGTCAAAGTTGCACACAGCTCAGTTCATATGCTGCTGTACTTTAGATCATCCTGAATAATTAATAGAGAGTTTGCCAGCTCCTGAATATATTAGTGGCAAAGAAATACTGCTTGAACTTGTGAACTGGGATCAGCTTGCTGCAGGAGAGAGACAAAAAAAAAAAAATCTTTTCTCCTTCCTTCCTTGCCTCTTGCAACAATAGGTTCAAAGAGTTCTTTTGAACAAAAGGACAATATTGCAAACTGCTAACACTCACGAAACAGAATAAATCTGCCCCTTTTGTTCTACTCATACCCAGCACTGCAAAGTCTAAACGGCAAACAAAGGAGGAGCATCTTAACAAATAATCTCTCTCCCTCCCTTTCAGCGATCACAACACAGGCACTTGCCATTCCAAAGCCATTTTAAACCAGGCCTGGCTAAAGGCACTTTTTCAAGTGTAAATAAAGAAGGCAGGATGCTTGGAAAAAAAAAAAATCTGTAAGGGAAAAGGTCATGCAGTCTTCTCTGCTCTCTCATGGTCTTTGCCAGCTTCAGGAGCTCTTCTGACTCCCTGATGCAGAAACTGGAGTGAGGAGGCTGAGGCTGTACCCTAGACTGCCACCTGCTAGCAGGGTGACATAAGGCACATCATGGCCACTCCATCTTCATCTTCCCCTCAGGATCACCAAGTCCAACCCATGTCCCTACTCTACAAGGTGCACCCTAAACCATAGCCCCAAGCACCACCTTGAAACACATCCAGACTTGGGGACTCTACCACCTCCCTGGGCAGCACATTCCAATGCCTGACCACTCTTGCCAGCAAAAAAAAAACCAACAACATTTCCTAATGTCCGATCTAAAGGTACCCAGTGGCATCTTGAGGCCATTCCCTCTTGTTCTATCATAGCCACAGTCACTTCCAACCAAGTCAGCAGGATTATTTTTTAATGTTTCTTCAGACAGATTTTCATGCACCAATTTGAATGCCTCAAAAAGATTTGGTAAGACAGGTTTTGTACTTCAAGTATAGCACCAAGTGGAATGATCTGTAGTGTTCAACTGTGGTTTGTTTGGGGCTTGGGGTTAGTTTTCTCTCCATTCCCCCTCCCCGGCCCCCAATTTTTATCAGTTCAAGAAAAGCAACACAGATATCAGACCAATTTCTGAAGCATTCACAGAATCACAGGAACATTCAGGTTGGCAAAACCCCTCAGGAGCAACAAGTCCAACCCATATCCCTGCTCTACAAGCTGCACCCTAAACCATAGCCCCAAGCACCACAGACAAAACACCCTGAAACACAGCCAGGCTTGGTGACTCCACCACCTACCTGGGCAGCACATTCCAATGCCTGACCACTCTTGCCAGCAAAAAATGCTTCCTAATATCCAACCCGAACCTACCCAGTGGCAACTCGAGGCCATTTCCACTTATTGTACCACCAGTGAGAACAGACCAGCACCAACCTCCCCACAAGGTTCCTTCAGGTAGCTGTAGACAGCCATGAGGTCTCCCCTCAGCCTCCTCTGTTTCAAACTAACCATCCCCAGCTCCTACAGTTGCTCTTTCATTCACGAGTGGGGAGAACATCTGAGTTAAGTCACTAATGAACCAGCTTAAAATAAAACCACCACAAAAGCCCAGAACAGACAGCCACAAAACAGTAAGAACCACAAGGAGATTCTACTAAAATTCAAACAGCTGTGTAAAAGTAGTTCCTCTAAATATTACTCTACCCAAATAAGTCTTCCACTACTTTTTAAACTGGTCCACATGGAAACTGAAAAGATGCTGCTATAGGAGCACAGCCCTGTGAGGAGAGGCTGAGGGAGCTGGGGGTGTGCAGCCTGCAGAAGAGGAGGCTCAGGGCAGATCTCATTGCTGTCTACAACTACCTGAAGGGAGGTTGTAGCCAGGTGGTTTTCTAATGTCCAATCTAAAGCTACCCAGTGGCAGCTTGAGGCCATTCCCTCTTGTTCTATCACAACCATTCCCTCTTGTTCTATCTATTCTACTCTACTCCCTAGACCCAGCTACACTCAGAATTCATCCTTCAGTGCTTTAGGCCCCTAACCAATTTCAGATAACTGATCATCTTTAAAGTGGAGTGCACCATCCTGCCTTTTAGGCTTGCTTTATCTCCCTGCACTGGAAACACATTGAGAAGCATAAAGATCTCCGTGCGCAGAAGGGATCTGTATGCGCGGCAGGCGATGAATTATCCTGAAGGTGCACTCCAAGGCTGTGATAGGGGAAAGGCAGAACACTCAGCTCCTCACACCCTGTGCTGTCTAACAGCAGCTGACATCTTTATCAGACTGCTCTGCTGCCATTGGAATAATATCCAGAGTAGCTTCGCTGGTCTGGGTGCGTTAAGATTGTTTCTCCTCGCCAGAGGCAGGAGTGCACTTCAGTACGCAACTTCACGCGGCAGGCACAGCTTCCTGAAAGACCTGTTCTTGGGGCTAATAATCATAGAATGATGTCCCTTCCAACCTAAACCAAAGATCATCCATTTCCAACACCCCTGTGCCATAGGCAGGGACACCTCCCACTAGAACAGGTCGCTCAAGGCGTCATTCAACCTGGCCTTGAACACCTCCAGGGAGGGAGCAGCCACAACCTCCCTGGGCAAGCTGTGCCAGTGTTTCACCACCCTCACTGTGAAGAGCTTCCTCCTAACATCCTGTTTAAATCTCCCCTCTGCCAGTTTGAACCCATTGCCCCTCGTCCTGTCACTACAAGACCTTGTCAACAATCCCTCCCCAGCATTCCCGTGGGCCCCCTCTTCAGATACTGGAAGGTTACTATACATGTCCATATATCAGTGCACTGCAGGAAACTCTTAAATAGCCACTGTGTACAGTTATGGACCCCCTAACACAAGAAGGGCATGGAAGTGTTGGAGCCAGTCCAGAGAAGGCCACAAAGATGCTCAGAGGGCTGCAGCAGCTCTGCTATGAGAACAGGCTGAGAGAGTTGGGGCTCTGCAGCCTGGAAAGAGAAGGCTTCCAGGAGACCCCATAGTAGCCTTTCAATATCTGAAAGGTACCTAAAGGAAGGCTGGGGAGAGACTATTCATAAAGTCCTGTAATGACAGGACTTGAGGTAACTGGTGTAAACTGGCAGAGGGAAAATACAAAACAGGTGTAAGAATCATAGAATCAGTGAGGGATGGAAATGACCACAAGGTTCCATCTAGTTCCAACCTCCCTTCCATCAGCAGGGACAACTCACACTAGGTCAGGCTGTCTAGAGCCTTATCCAGCCTGCCCTTAAACACCTCCAGAGATGGGGCTTCCACTACCTCCTTGGACAACCTGTACCAGGGTCTCACCACCCTCATGATGAAGAGCTTCTTCCTAACATTCAGTCTGAACCTACCCATTAATAGGGTAGGAAAAAATCCTCTCCAGCGAGGGTGGTGAGACACTGGCACAGGTTGCCCAGGGAGGTTGTGGCTGCTCCCTCCCTGGAGGTGTTGAAGGCCAGGTTGGATGAGGCCTTGAGCCACCTGTTCTAGTGGGAGGTGTCCTTGCCTATGGCACAGGGGGGTTGGAACTGGCTGAGCTTTGAGGTCCCTTACAACCTAAACCGTTCTCTGATTCTACATACATTAGCCACAGCCAAGGCTCCGTAATGCACTGCTTGAAAAGCAATTTTTAACCTCTGAAGTGGTTCATTTAGCTGTACAGCTGACCAGCTTACGCATTTCAGCAGCTTCTCCACTGCTCTACAACACTGCTACTCTTAACATAATTACTGTAAATTGTGCCATTACGGTTCAGTGATGGGAGTGATGACAGCAGGCTCCTCAGTATGCACAGCAAGCTGCTCAGGAGCCAAGGTCTCACTGAAATAAATTTTGGAGGGAAAAAAAAAAAACACAACCCACCAACCCCAAAATAGTACTTTACCAACACACACCCACCAAAATTCTGCAACCCGAGCAGCTGTAGAAAGAGCAGGTTTGTGGTTGCCCAAGAAGGTTGTGGCTGCTCCCTCCCTGGAGGTGTTGAAGGCCAGGCTGGATGAGGTCTTGAGCGACCTGATCTAGTGGGAGGTGTCCCTGCCTATGGCACAGGGCGGTTGGAACTGCCTGAGCTTTAAGATCTCTTCCAACCTAAACCATTCTATGATTCTAAAACTCCAAGTGTGGCACTTCCTTATATTCGGCTGCTCCAAATGCAAGTTACCATTAGAATAGAATAAGCCAGGTTGGAAGAGACCTCCAAGATCATCCAGTCCAACCTATCACACAGATCAAGCCAATGGCACTTTCACATCCAGGTTTTGCCTGAACATCTCCAGGGATGGGGACTCCACCACCTCCCTGGGCAGCCCATTCCAATGCCAATCACTCTCTCTGCCAACAACTTCCTCCTAACACCCAGCCTATACCTCCCCTGGCACAACTTGAGGTTGTGTCCCCTCATTCTGTTGCTGGTTGACTGGGAGAAGAGCCCAACCCCACATAGCTACAACCTCCCTTCAGGTAGATGTAGACAGCAAAGAGGTCTGCCCTGAGCCGCCTCTTCTGCAGGCTGCACACCCTCAGGTCCCTCAGCCTCTCCTCACAGGGCTGTGCTCCAGGCCCCTCACCAGCTTCGTCACCCTTCTCTGGACACATTCCAGTACCTCAACATCTCTCTTGAAGTGAGGGGACCAGAACTGGGTCCAGTACTCCTCTAAGGGAGATCCATAAAAAAGACTACACTTCAGATTCTTAATACAGTTTTTGGCTTGCCCTGCTCTGCTGGGATAGGAAAAGAATTAAAAATTTAAGAGAACATATAAAAATCTTTTTAAAACCCTCTTCTCAGGGCAAATTTTAGCAGCTAATAGAGTAGAGAGCTTTTTTTCTTTTCATAACTACCTAATCACTTCCAGCATTTCTTACAACATATATAGGCACATAGTTATACCTACATATCCAAATCATAGAATCATAGAATGGTTTAAGTTGGAAGAGACCTCAAAGATCATCCAGTTCCAACCCCCCTGTGCCATAGGCAGGGACACCTCCCACTAGAACAGGTCGCTCAAGACCTCATCCAGCCTGGTCCTGAACCCCTCCAGGGAGGGAGAAGCCACAACCTCCCTGGGCAACCCATTCCAGTGTCTCACCACCCTCACTGTGAAGAACTTCCCCCTAACATCCCGTTTAAATCTCCCCTCTGCCAATTTGAACCCATTCCCCCTCGTCCTGTCATTACAAGACCTTGTGAACAGTCCCTGCTCAGCCTTCCTGTAGGCCCCCTTCAGATATTGGAAGGTTGCTATAAGGTCTCCTCGAAGCCTTCTCTTCTCCAGGCTGAAAAGCCCCAACTCCCTCAGCCTGTCCTCATAGCAGAGGTGCTGCAGCCCTCTGATCATCTTTGTGGCCCTCCTCTGGACTCTCTCCAGCAGTTCCATGTCCTTCCTGTGCTGGGGGCTCCAGAACTGCACACAGTACTCCAGGTAAATCCATACAGATAATCATAACTACAAGGACAAGAAGCCAGCAATGTTCCAGCTCAAGGGGAGAAGTAGGAGAGATTTATGCAGGAAAAAAACCAGGTAGCTACAGTACAAACTTACACCCACCATAAACATTTTAACTGCTATTAAAAAAAACCAACCAAACAAACAAATAAACCCCCCACAAAACAACAAACTGCTATAAAAAAAAAAAAAAAAAAAAAAAAAAAAAAAAAAAAAAAANAAAAAAAAAAAAACAAAAAGAAAAAAAGCTGTGGTTGAAAAACCATCGAATGGTTGAGGTTGGAAGTGACCTCAAAGATCATCTAGTTCCAACCTCCTGACAATGGTGTAGAAACAACACACTGGTGTTAGGAGAAAAAAAAAAAATTGTTACTCTTAACTAGCCCAAATCTAAATTCAAATCATGCCTCAGCATGTACAAGACAACAGTCTCACACAGTACCCTTCTTGCAAATGACTTCATCAAATAAACCAGTACTTCCCTTCCAGGGCTGCTTGTTAATGGGCACAAAAGGTGGAGCTTCACCTGAGCTTGGTAACGTCTCATTTCCTTACTGACAATGTTCTCACCTCCAAAACAAGGACTCATAAACCTCAAGTGCAGTACACGTTCAGAGAACTCATTTCACAGCGTTTAAAATACCCTGCATGAATAATTACTGTGAACAACCTCTTTGTCACCTATTGGGAGCTGAGAGGGGAAGGGAGCTGAGAGGGGAAGGGAGCTGAGAGGGGAAGGGAGCTGAGAGGGGAAGGGAGCTGAGAGGGGAAGGGAGCAGGTCCAGCTCAAGAGGTAAAGTAGGAGAGATCTATGCAGGAGAGAAACCAGGTAGCTACAGTACAAACTTACTTGAAAATGTTCTAACCTCCAAAATAAGGACTTGTAAACCTCAAGTTTACACGTTCAGGGAACTCATCTCAGAGCATTTAAAATATCCTACATGAATAATTACTGTGCAGCCTCAGCAGATGCAGGTGGTGGAAGCCTCATCCCTGGAGGTGTTTGCAGCCAGGCTGGATGAGGCTGTGGGCAGCCTGATGTAGTGTGAGGTGTCCTTGCCCATAGCAGGGGGGGTTGGAAATAGATGATCCTTGTGGTCCCTTCCAACCCTGACTGATTCTGTGATTCTATACACCCTACCTTCTTGCCCCCATGCTCTTTCTTCACCACTGCCCCTGGCCCACGTAGTACTTCTGTGCCTTATTGCTGAGGCTTCCATCACCTCCCTGGGCAATCCATTCCAAGGTCTCACCACTTTCATGCTGAAGAACTTCTTTCTAATATCCTCTACAAATCCCCCTATTTCTAGTTTTGTTCCATTCCTCCCAGTCCTATCACTACCTGACATCCTAAAAAGTCCCTCCCCAGCTTTACTGTAGCCCCCTGCAGATACTGGAACGTCACAATAAGGTCACATCAGAGCCTTCTCCTCTCCAGACTGAACAGCCCCAACTCCCTTAGTCACTCCTCACAGCAGAGCAGCTCCATCCCTCTGATCATCCTCGTGACCCTTCTCTGGACACCTTCCAGCACATCTACATCCCTCTTGTAATAGTGGCTCCAGAACTGGACACAGTACTCCAAGTGTGGTCTCACCAGTGCAGAGTAGCTGCAGAGGCAGAATCACTTTCATCACCCTGCTACCCACACTTCTCTTGCTGCAGCCCAGGATCTGGTTGTGTCTCTTGGCTGCAAGTGCACACTGCTGGCTCACGTTGAGCTTCTCATCCACCAGCACCCCCAAGTCCCTCTCCTCAGGGCTGCTCTCAAGCCAGTCACTGCCCAGCCTATATTGGTGCTTGGAATTGCCTCGACCCGGATGATCTTAGAAGTTCCTTTCCAACCAAGCTGCTCTATGATTCTGTATCCGTGTCCTATGCCTGGCATGAATTTGAGGTTAGGGGACAGAAAAGAAGTCCAGAGATGACCCTGGAGCCGAGGACAAGAGGTTCAGGTTTTCATGTTGCAGGAAGGAAGAGAAGCAGTGGGTCACTGATGGGGTTTTGGTGAGCGTGTCCACAGCCATATGGTATTTGTACCTTGCAATTCACTCAGAACTCCTGAGCCACAGAGAGTGTTAAATAACAAACTAAGCATGCGTAGGGATCCACAGAGACACAGCTCTGCTCCTCTTTTTTTTTTTATTTATTTTTTTCTTTGCTTTGAAAGGTTAAGATGAAGCACAGGAAGAAGGGAGAGTAATTGTTGTAAAGCACAATATTGCCTGAACATCTCCCCGTTGGGACAAATTGCTTTGGGAGAGTCTCCAGCTGCCCAGATGAGGCATTTCTGCTCACATCCTTATCTCAAAGAACAAGAAATGAAGTTATGAGCTGGCTCTGTCAAGGCAGGTGTGGAAAAGCGGCATACACAAACACAGCAAAGGAAATATCCCCACTTTTGTGTGGCTCAATTAACTGCTGTGTACCGGTTACTAAAATCACTGGGAACTTGTCGTGCCTATTTCTTTTTTACCACGGTAGGGCCTGAAAGGCAGTGAAGAAAATTATTTTGGGGAACTGCACAAAGGCACAGCACAGAAGGAAAAAAAGACTCTACAAGAGAATGGCTGGGGGAAAGCGTTAAAGCAAGGGAAATTGCTTTTGGAGCAAAAGAATTCCATCATTGGGGGCACTTGAGCATCTCCCTTGTGGAGAGAGACTGAGAGGCCTGGGGATGTTTAGTCCGGAGAAGAGAAGGCTGAGAGGGGATCTGAGCACTGTGTACAAACACTTGAGGGGTGGGTGTCAAGTGGAGGGGGCTAAACTCTTTTCAGTGGTCAGCAGCAATAAGCCAAGGAGCAATGGACACAAACTGAAACAGAGAAGGTTTCACCTCAATATGAGGAGAAAATTCTTCACAGTGAGAGCTCTCTGGGCTCTGAGAGGTTGTGGAGTCTCCTTCTCCAGAGACTTTCCAAACCCTCGTGGATGCATTCCTGTATGAATTATCCTGGGTGATCCTGCTTTGGTAGTGGGGTTGAACTGGATGATCTATGATTTGATTCTGTGATTCGAGTCTACTCTGTGATTCTGTGATCTCTGGAGATCATAGAATAGAATTGAACCATAGAATGGTTTAGGCTGGAAGAGACCTCAAAGCTCATCCAGTTCCAACCCCCCTGTGCCACAGGCAGGGACACCTCCCATTGGGACAGGTCCCTTCCTGTTCTATGATCTCTGGAGATCATAGAATAGAACTGAATCACAGAATGGTTTAGGCTGGAAGGGACCTCAAAGCTTATCCAGTTCCAACCCCCCTGTGCCACAGGCAGGGACACCTCCCACTAGGACAGGTCCCTTCCTGTTCTGTGATTCTGTGATCTCTGGAGATCATAGAAGAGAATCCAATCACAGAATTGTTTAGGCTGGAAGGGACCTCAAAGCACATCCAGTTCCAACACCCCTGTGCTATAGGCAGGGACACCTCCCACTAGGACAGGTCCCTTCCTGTTCTGTGATTCTGGGATCTCCAGAGATCACAGAATAGAATCGAACCATAGAATGGTTTAGGCAGGAAGGGACCTCAAAGCTCCTTCAGTTCCAACGCCCCGCCACAAGCAGGAACACCTCCCACTAGAATAGGTCCCTTCCGACCTCCAGTGTGGTGTGAGTGTGTGGAAGTGCCAAGCTCCAGGACTATCCAGCTAGCAGGGAAGGGCTTCTCCCGGCTGATGCAGCAGCAGATTGCCGGCTGGCGGCAGGAGTCCTCTCCACACTTAACAACCTGAACGTCCCCATCCCCCCCCCCGCTCCAACTCCCTGTCCTCAGCTATTCTGATTGTGTCGAGCAGTCCACAAACGGTGCCTGAGATGCAAAAGCCCAGGCCACAGAAGGCAGCAGAATTAGCTAAAAGAAACAAAGGTTTTGCTCAAAACGGTGACAATTCGGGAGCCTGTCACTTCAGGGCAGCAATTGCAGTCTCGCATGCAAGAAAATATACGAGCATACCTCCAGAGTGCCTTTCTTTTAATCGACTCTTAATAGTAAGACAAGCATAAGCACACTTATTTAATGCAAAAAACAAAAAACAAAAAACAAAAAAAAACAAAAAACAAAAAAAAAATCAATAGCA
>VWZI01010436.1:10922-30104 GCA_013396835.1 Psilopogon haemacephalus
CTGGAACTGCCTGAGCCAGATCACAGCCCCCAGTCTGAAACAGAGCTCCTGAGGCCTTGCAGTCCCTGCCTCACTTTTCTGGGCTATTAAAGATCCCTGGACAGAGCCAATTTTCAATTAATTTCCCTTCCTCTCTCCCTCTGCTTCGCTTTCTGCCTGCAGCAATCAATGCCCAGAGCCCATTCCTGGCCTGCAGATCAATCTCTGCTGCAGGCCAAGACTCAAAGCCAGAGGAATCCTCTCCCAGCTGATCCTGTCCCTTGTTTATTGATTTGGGAAGGTCCTGAGAGCACTCCCCAAGTTCCTCAGACGTGGGCTCCCCTTCCTGGGTCTCTGATGCCCTCCCAGCCCATGCTCTTCTTCTTCCCCCAGGGAGAAGCTTTCTTCACAGCAGACAACTCAGCTGGCATGGAACAAAAAACAACCCACAAGTGTGAGCTGCCCTCTGGTTTTAACATCCTCTGTGTGCCACTGAGGAGATGCCAGCAGCTCTCCCAGCAGGAGTGCCAGAGCTGCCTGGCAGGGCAGGGCAGGGCAGGGCAGAGCTTGCCCCAGGTTAGTGGCACTTGGCCACAGATCAGGCAATCAGGATGGCATTTTGCCCCTTCTGGCCAAGTCAGCCCAAACCAGGGCTTTTGTTTTCCCTTCCTGTGGTTGCTTCTCCCAGCACAAAAGGTGGGAGCAGGGGAATGTGTCTGGCAAGCCAGGACATGTTCAGGCCTGTTCAGACCATCAGAACAGCAACAACCTAACTGCTATGAAAAGCTAAAAGCAGAGAAAGCAGTGTTTGAGCTGCAGCTCACCCCAAGGAGAACACTTTTCTGCCACACAGACTTCTCACTTCTTTTTGTTCTCTTGGATGAGAGAAATTATTTAAAATCCAAGCTGTGTTTTCTCCTCAAGGCAGCAGCCTCATAAAAATGCTTCACTGTTATCAAGAACAAAATGCACAGGGCTGTAAAGAAAAGTTCTCTCTTCCTGTCTAACAGGAAAAGGACATCCCTGATGGTGGCCACCTCTACTGCAACTCACCAGATGACTGCAGCAGAGAAGACTTTGCTTGTGGGCAGCAAAGAAGACATGGACACAGTAACCATGAGGGTACTCAGGCCTCTGCCTAGATCCTTCTCTTGGTCTGCTTCACAGAATGTCAGGGTTGGAAGGGACCTCAGGGATCATCCTGCTCCAGTGCCTCACCACCCTCATGGTCAAAAACTTCCTATGGTCTAATCTTCATCTCCCCTCCTCTAGCTTGGATCCATTTCCCCCAGTCCTATCACTACCTGACAAGTCCCTCCCCATCTTTCTTGTACCCCACTTCAGATCCTGGAAGGCCACCAGAAGGTCCCCTGGGAGCCTCCTCTTCTGCAGCCTGCACAGCCCCAACTCTTTCAGGCTGTGCTCACAGCAGAGCTGCTGCAGCCCTCTGAGCATCCTCGGGGCCCTGCTCTGGGCACCTTCCAGCATGTCCAGATCTTTCCTGTGATAGGGGTTCCAGAACTGGGCACAGTGCTCCAGATGGGGTCTCAGCAGAGCAGTGAAGAGCAGAGCAGAGCAGTGCAGAGGGTGAAAACCACCTCTCAACCTGCTGGGCACCTCTTGATGCCTCCCAGGCTCTGGTTGCTCTCTGGGCTGCAAGAGCACACTGACTGCTCAGGTTCAGCTTAGCACCTCCAGGTCCCTGTGCCCAGAGCTGCTCTCAGACAGTCACTGCCCAACCTGTGTCAGCGTCTGGGATTGCCCCAACCTTGCACTTCATCTTGATGAGATTCAACAAGGCCAAGTGTAAGGTCCTGCACCTGGGTCAGTGCAATCCCAAGCACAGCTCTAGGCTGGGTGGTGAGTGGCTGAGAGCAGCTCTGAGGAACAGGACCTGGGGGTCTGGGTGGATGAGAAGCTCAACATGAGCCAACAGTGTGCACACACAGCCCAGACAGCAACTGTGTGCTGGGCTGCAGCAAGAGAGGCATTACCAGCAGGGCAAGGGAGGGGATTCTGCCCCTTTACTCTGCTCTCCTCACACCCCACCTGCAGCACTGTCTGCAGCTCTGCAGCCCCCAGCACAAGCAGCACATGCAAGTGGTGGAGCCAGTGCAGAGGAGGCCACCAAGATGCAGCTGAGAGGGCTGCAGCAGCTCTGCTCTGAGCACAGGCNAGAGGGGAGATTTGAACTGGATGTTAGGAGAAAGTTCTTCACAGTGAGGGTGGTGAGACACTGGCACAGGTTGCCCAGGGAGGTTGTGGCTGCTCCCTCCCTGGATGTGTTCAAGGCCAGGTTGGGTGAGGTCTTGAGCATCCTGATCTAGTGGGAGGTGTCCCTGCCTGTGGCACAGGGGGGTTGGAACTGGATGATCTTTGAGGTCTCTTCCAACCTAAACCATTCTGTGATTCTATGATGAACCTGAAGGAACTCTGCTAGAAGAGTTTACATTTCCTGACCTTCAAAGGGCTTCCATTCCTTAGGCAGTGTGAGAGCAAGGTTCAGGTTTGTCAGGATGCCCTGCAAAGCTTTATTCAAAGCATGTATGGATGAGATTTGTGTTACTTACCAAAGCTAATGGGTAGTGACTGCTGCAAGTGCTGTGGGAGCTCTTGCTGAGACCCAGGACCTTGGTGTACTCTCTTGGTGAACCACTTTGTGCTGCTTTGAGGCTAGTTGGAATATTTTAATAAGAGAAATTAGGTTATAGGCTGAGAGAGGCAAACACTGCTGATGTCTCCTTCACTCACAGGTTTGCTGAGATGTACAAAAGTAAGAACCCAAAGACAGATAAGGCAGAGCTGCTGGGGTCTGAGCTCTGGGCTGTTTGTCTCTCTCCCTCTCTCTGCCCTCCAGCTGGAGCTGTGTAACCCAACTAAGCAATTCTGCTTCTAACCCCCCTGGATGATCTTCCCTGCTTACCTGGCACATGAGACAGATCCTGGGATAAGATTGGTGGGTGGGGGGAGGGTGTTAGGGTGGTTGGGAACCCCTCCTGGGGACTCTGCTGTCTGGGAGGGCTGTAGTGTTTCTGTATTACCTTTTGACTGTAGATAGCTGTAAAATATCTGTTCTATATTGTCACTATCTGCTTGTGTATTGTGCTGAGCTGTGAATATAAAGCTGCAGTCATTAACTTCAGCTGGCTGAGTCTAGTCTGGGTGAATTCAGAAGTGTGTGGGGGCAGGAAACTTTCAAACTACCACACTCTTGCAGTGGCTCATGCAGAGTGGCAATGAATGATGCCAGCAGAGGAGTGGAGCATCTGATTTAGTTCTCTTTGAAGCAAAATATAAGCAGAGGAGCAAAACCCCTCCAGGTCAGATTGCCAGAACACTGCCTGGGCTGTTTCCAGACATCACCAAGGAGTGAAGTGAAACCTTTGGGTACCACTGTCCCCTTGGGTTTTTGGTTTGGGTCTGTGTTTGTTTGGGTGGTGGGGTTTTTTGTTTGTTGGTTTGTTTAGTCTGGGGCTCTTTGTTTTGTTTCTTTGATATTTGTTTGTTTGGTTTGTTGTTTGGCTTTTCTTTTTGTTGAGTTTTACAATCTCTGTAAGTCACATCTGTGAAAGGACAACTGCAGAAATACATCTCTGCTGTGCAGCAGATGCTGTGTGTGAGTGCTGCAGTGCAAGAGGTCTTGGAGAATGTCCCACTGTCAGAGGGACCTGTCAGAGTACTGAGCTTAGGCCAGATTTAGTTAAGCCTGCTTATGTCACAAGTCTGCTGTAGTGCCTTGTAAGCAGAGGCTTAGATGGCATGGAAGGAAGTAAAGAAAGGTTCTCTGGGACAGCTCTACTGCCATGGTGTGCATCTGGGGCACAGCTGAACCAGCTGCTGCTACAAACACATGGGAGAAAACAGAGCCCTCAGCCTGCCAGCAGAAGCAAGCTGCAGCCTCCCACTGAAGCTCTGATGCACTCCCAGGGCTGTTCCCTGCACCTCAGGTGTGCAGGATTTCCTGACATCTTGAATTGCCCAAGCACCCTGCAGTCACTGGTGGAAGATGAGAAGAAATCATTGCTCTCAGAGGCAGGTGCAAGCTGTGAGAGTGGTCACTGGGTGCTGCCAGCTGGTGAGCTGCCAAGTTTGAAACCTCTCATACTTGGGAGCCATCTACCTGCAATGTGGAGCTGCAGACTGCTCTGGTGACTGTGTGCAACACTCCAGCACCTGGCAGTAGCTTTCAGAGAGCAGTCAGTGAAGTCCTTTCCTCTCGCCAGGACTGCCTTTGTTACTACACTGTGAATGTGCTCTGGCTGCACTTGGCAGGAGGCTCTCTCAATGTGGCCCCTTGTAACGAGCAAGACATTTCTCTGTGCATCGTTTAAACCACAGCATATAGGCCAAACCATTCAGAAGCATTTTAATTACTGACACTGGGGGATTGCCACAGTAAAACATTAAATAAAGCCAGGTCAAAATAATAGCTGCTCTCCACTGTATCATCAATCAATTGCAGATGGCCCAAATAATATTGTGCAAACTCAGTGTTTTGCCTGAAGAACTTCTACCAGCTAGGGTCACAATAGAAAATGTCTCCCAGGAAATAAAGGGCAATTGGGTTAAAAAATGCTTGGAATCTCCTGAGGAAAAAATATAAATGCCAATTTAAAATAAAATGTCATCGAAATCCCTAAAAGACTCTTCTAACAAAAACAAAACAAAAAAAATAATTGGGGACTTCCAAAGAGCTGAGGCAGCTGAGTGTGTGTGACATGCAAAATGGAAAGGTCCATTCATAAGCATGCAAGTTTAACATCTGTGTGACATATGATTTGGAATATTTAACTCTGTTATGGGATCCTTCTTGGCTGTTACTGAGCTCTGCACCACTGCAGAATGCAGAATGCAGGGTGAGAGGCAGGCTGCTTGGTTCAGGTCTCTTAGTAAGAGATGAGGTTTATGTTTGCTCTATGCACACAGAGGAAACTGCCTCTGTGAAGGAAAGTAAGGTGGGCATGGACTTTTTGATCCAGCTTCACTCTGCTTTCTGAGGTCATTTTGCCTCCTCCATGTATGTGAATCACAGAAGTGTCTGTTACTGCCTGTAAACAGATTGGATTTGTTGTTAGGCTGAGCAGCAGCAGAGGAATGTGGGTCCAGAGCAAAGGCAAGGAAAGGGCAGGCAGCCAGCCCAGGGGTGCCATTGCTGACTGCCAGCATGACTACATCTCCTACATTGCCTGTGACAGTCTCCAGCAGCTACTTCACTTTGCAGAGCAGCACAGGTTCTGCTTGTAAAGACAACCATAAACCATGCTCAACTCACAGGAGCATGAGTGAAAGTAGTGACACAATCATCCTTTTCAAGTAATTCACCTTATTATGCACCAGCATGAAAAGGAAACTTCTTCCAGGACAAGCTGAACAATAAGGGATCATCTTGCCTGACTTTTGATACCTGTTGTGGAAAGATAATGGGCCTATGAGATGTCCTGGCTTGCCCCATCCTTCTGCTGATGGGGAAGCAAGGGCAGGAGGAGAACAAAGGCTTGGGCCATTGTGTCCCTCCCAAGGTGACCAACAGGTACCCACAGGTGTTTATGCACTTGGCCAAGTAAGAGTGAGCAAGCCCTGGGGTCACCTAACATGGTCAGTGTGGCAAATGCCATTGATTGGTGAATCTCTGTGGCCAAAGGAGCCTTTGCACTGGGGCACAGAATATCAATGGAGCTAAGGTGCAAGCAGCTGTGCTGCTCTGTGCTGCTCTGCCTCACTGCTCTCCTTGGACAATGTGTCCTGCCCTGCCTCATGCTTCAGACCAGCTTAGCCCTGACATTTTGGGCTCAAATTACCTGGAAGCTGAAGTGCCTCAAGTTTCCCAGCAGAAGGCATTGAGTGCCTCAGGCCCTGGTGAGCAGTGCCACTCACATCCTGCTCTCTGCACAGCTGCAAGAGCTCTGCCTGCACCTCTGCCAACCTCCATGCCAAGAGGAGCCAGGATCAGGTCAGAGCTCCTCTGCCTCTTTCCCAGCACCCTGTTAGAGCCTGGGAAGATCTGGAAGGTGCTCAATGGCTATCAAGATGCTGAGCAGCTCCAACACTGCCACAAAGGAACCAGGGACCAGCTCTGAATTCTACTCCACTGCCATGAGCAGCACAGACTGTCCCTAGGGCTCCAGGCTGCCTGTTTATAAGTGGGGCAGAGACATTTTGTGGCTAAACTTTTTCAATGTTCTGATTCTCCTAAATTAATGAATTGCTCATAAGCATCCTTGTGAAGATTTTTCCCTACTGAATTAGAACCCAAATGTAGCTGTTTTGGAGATAGTTTGTGGGCAGGGCTTTTGGATATAAAATAACTACATAATTTATAATTCCTGCCTCAATAATTACCCACAATCAATTCAATACCTACAATGAACACATCTTCAGGTGAACAAATGACTCTGGACTCCTCTCTGGTGCTGGTGAAAAGAAAGACATTTTAGATGCAGTTCACCTTGGCTGCCTTGGGAAAAGGGAAAATTGAAACCTAAACTTGCCTCCTTCTGCTATCTCATCTATTGCTACAGTGACAGATTAGAGTCTTTAGCTCAAGCCTTGCTTGAGTTAATTTTCATCAAATATGGAAAAGGTGTAGTCACCAACAGATGTACAGGAGGAAAGAAAAAAATCATGAATGTGTAGACCTCAGCATAGCAAAGTCCCTCTAAATGCTGCATCCTTACCCTTCCCTTCCCTCTTCTGAAGCAAACATTCTCACCACAGGGTGACATAACTGCTGTGAGGTGCACCCAGCTGCACACCCAAGCTGCCCTCTGGAAGCATGGAGGACACTCCCCAGCAGTGCACACGGCAAGCTCTGAACTCTGGAAGGTCATGCCCATGTCTGTGCCTTCCTTTGGGGACCCACCACAGCCCAGCAGGAGAGACTCTGACAGGACACTTGAGTCTCTTCATGCAGTTGTGTGAGGTTCACACACTCACACTGGCTGCAGGCCATGGGGGAAGGACTCCCAGATACACTCTCCAGGGCTATATTGATTCAAACTACCCCAAACAACCATAAAGCAGCTCTTGAATTTTCATCTGCTGAGTTGCTCTTTCTTTCTCAAGTGCTGTAACACCACAGCTAGCACAGATCCTCTTAATTCTTTGTTCTTCTAACAAGAATAATCCTCCTCCCTTGTCCCTTCTAGTACTTTCTCCTGGCACCAGCAGCAGGCCAGCAGTGAGCTGAAGATTGCTATATTCTGTTTGTGCTGGCAGCTTTCCTGAGAGATGCATTCTATTTATGGTACATGTTGTCACAGCTGGTTCCAATTTTCCTTCTCATGCATAGCAACCTGGGGAAGCCTGCCACACTGCTGTATGTGAAAGAAATCACACCAGCCTTTTGTTTCAGAGAGCATCCCTGCCTATGGGCTCCTTCTGCTGCCTGGGGAGCTGCTCACTTCCCAGATTGTCCTCAGCAGATGTGCAGACCCATGGCTGGGGTCATGGCCAAGGACAATACTGAGAAGGAGACAATGCTTTTCCAGCCTAAGGCCTCCTTCTCCACCCACTATTGAATAGGAGTGTCCACAGATGGAGTTAATCAGGGGTAAGTGCCTCTACACACACAGCTCTGAAAGATGCTGAGGCCTCTAACCACATCCTGGGTACTGGATGTCCACCACAGGTTCCCTCATACTCTGCCTCTATGCTGGAATCTAAACCAGGGACTTACCTTAGCGAAGTTCAAAACGTGTGTGTCCAGAGCTCTGCTATTCACTTGAAGATCTTTCATGGTTACTACTAACCTGATAGCTCTGAGGCTTCACCTGCATGTTTTAAAACCTTTGGATTTAACTAATTCACCTTCACACTGCAAATGTTTCACATCTGTGTTCCATTTCTGCATGTTTGTGTCAGGCAGATCCTGCTGTGTTTTTCTTTCTTGCTGAGCTGACAAGAGAAGGATTTTGTGAGTTCTTTTGTGGTTTTTGTTTGGGGTCTTTTTGTTTGGTTGTGGTTATTTGTGGGAAGCTGTGGGAAGTGATTAGGTAAATCACAGAATGGTAAATGACAGGGGTAGCTCACCCAGCCCCACTGCCCCCTGCTAACACAAGTGTGTCTGTATCAGGTTGCTCAGGAGCCTGTCCAAGTGGGTTTTGAAAGCCCCAGGAAGTCTCCCCAGCTCCCTTGGCAGCCTGTCCCAGTGCTCTGTCACTCTCCAAGGAAGGTTCTCCTTAAGTCCAAGTGAAAACTCCTGTGCTCTAGTTTGTGCTTGCTGCCCCCTGTCCTGTCATTGGCCTCCACTGAAGAGCCCAGTCCCAAGCTCACCATCTCCATCATCCAGCTGTTTATAAGCATTGATAAGGTCACTTGTTCTTATCTCCAGGCTAGAGAGCCCCAGACCCCACAGTCTGTCCTCACAAGACAGATGCTTCACTCCCCCAGTCATACACATGGTCCTCTGCTAGGGACTCTCCAGTAGTTTTCTGTCCCTCTTAAACTGGGAAACACAGAACTGGAGTCAGTGCTCCACATGCGGCCCCTCCAGGGCAGAGCAGCCAGGGAGGAGAACCTTCTTCAGCCTGCTGCCCACACTCCTAATGCATCCCAGAATGCCATCAGCTTTCTTGGCCACAGAGGCACATTGCTGGTCATGGTGGACTTGTCCTGCAGCACTCCCAGGTCCTTCTCAGCAGAGCTGCTTTTGAGCAGGTCATCCCCCTAACCTCTACTGCTGCATGGGATTATTCCTCCCCAGGCACAGGACTCTGCTCTTCACTTGCTGAACTCCACGAGGTCCATCCCTGCCCAACTCTCTGGTGTGCCCAGGTCTCACTGGATGGCAGCAAAGCCACTTGTCCCACCTTGGTATCATCAGCACTGACCAAGGCTGGATGCAGTCCTGACCCCTGGTGAACACCACCAGACACAAGCCTCCAACTAGAGCATGCACCATGGACCACAACCCCCTGTGCTCTCTCCTTCAGCCACTTCTCAGGCCACTTCATTGTCCACCCATCTAACCCACACTTCCAAAACTGAGCTCTGTGTGTGTCATGGCAGACAGTGCCAAAAGCCTTGCCAAAGTGAAGGTAGACAACATCCACTGCTCTGCCCACACCTACCTATCTGGTCCCACCAGCACCAAAGGCTGTCACATTGGCCAAGCACGATTTATCCTTCTTGAGTCCATGCTGACTGTGCCTGATTCCTTCTTCACCTCCACATCCCTAGAGGGTCCTCCACCACCTGTGTCCAAAAGTCATCATGAGGCCACTGCAGGAACTCTTTGTGCCTGGCTGTGTTGTCTTCCCCACAAATATCAGGGTGGCCAAGCCCCCTGTATGCATGAAGTCACAGGGCAGGAGATCATGAGGCCACTGCAAGCTGCCTGCAGAAGGCCTCACTGATCTCTTCCTGACCAGTGCCACATAACCTTCCCTGCCCCTTAATTCTCACCTGCACACTTTGAATGCTCTTCACACCTAGCCAGAGCCAAATGCTCTCCAGCTGCTCTCTCACCACCCCACCTTGCCTGCCTTTCTCCTGCAAGTGCTTAGCCCTCCTTGCAACCCTCCCACCATGAGAGTCATCCCACCACACTTCTGTGCCAGCAGCTCCTGCTGCACAATGGCTTCCAGCTCCTTCTGCTGCCGTGCTGCAAGCATTGTGTAGAACCTTCTGAGTGCAGTTATTGATTTCACCCCCAGAGTTTAGACATCAGCCCTAGTCTCATCTTCTGAGCCTGACTTTGCCCCCTGGTGAGCCCCACCAACTCACATCAAGAGCCCTTCTTCCCTTGGTGGTATCTGGGCTCGATCTGTTGCCAGCAGGCCCAGAGCCAGGTAAACCTCCCCACGACCAGAGAAACCAGAGTTCAACCTGTGGCAGCAGCCTCTGAACCCAGCCATGGTCCAGCTGTGCTTTGCACTTCCTTGCAGTACTCTCCCCAGCACTGAAGGGACTGGGGCAACACTGCCTCTGCTCCGGATACTTGAGCCAGCTGCCCAGGGCACTGAAGTGCCTTCCCAACACTTATGCATTTCTCTCTGCAGCCTCATCATTGCTCAGCTGCATAACCAGCAGTGGGGTAATGGTTGGAGAGTCCAACCAGATGTCCTGGCAGGCTCATAGGCCTAAAACCTGTCCTGGCTGGATCCATCCTTCTGCTGATGGGGGAGCAAGGGCAGGAGGAGAACAGAGGCTTGGGCCATTATGTCCCCTTCCAAAGTCACCAACAGGTACCCACAGGTGCTTAGGCACTCGTCAGTGTCTTGCCCAAGTGTTGGGATTATTAATTTTTAAATTATTATTAATAATCAAGATTTCAGGAAAATTTCCCTGGGGTTCTTTGGATGTTTGGTCACAAGGGTATTGCACAAAATTGCTTATAAACACAGAATTAAACAGTTCAGACAGCCTAAACAGTCAGAAGGTAGAAAACAGGGAACCTGCTAACAGGGGAAATCCTAACCCCACCTTAATTGCTCATGAATGTGATAGGTGCAGAGCTCCTGGAGAGAGGAGGAGAAGAGTTCACCTTGCTGCTGTGGGCTGCAGTGCAGGCTGCTGACACGTGGCTGCTGTGAGAGGTGCAAGAGAAGTCCAGCCCCAAGGAAAGGCAGCAGGAAAGAGAAGCAATGGTCTAAGTCACCCTCCCTTAGACACTGTATTTTGAAGGGTGAGACTGGCCAATAGGCAGCAGCATCCATGGTTTGGCCAAGAGATTCAAAATCCTGCGCCCAGGGGTCCACCCTCACACTTTGAGGGACAGCATCAGATCACCTGGCTTAGTCATGTGGCTTTATCACCTGGCATGGGGCTTCCTTCGTGCAAACCCTCAGCACCTGCCCACCTGCTGCTCACAGACCTTACAACAGGGGGAAGAAAGAACAGGAGGTTGAACTGATTTGGGCAGGATTTGTGCCCTACCAGGACACCAAGTAAGGGTGAGCAAGCCCTGGGGTCACCTAACATGGTCAGTGTGGCAAATGCCATTGATTGGTGAATCTCTGTGGCCAAAGGAGCCTTTGCCCTCGGGCAAAGAATATCAATGGAGCTAAGGCACAAACAATTGTGCTGCTCTGTGCTGCTCTGCCTCAGTCTGTGCTGCTCTGTGCTGCTCTGTGCTGCTCTGCCTCAGTCTGTGCTGCTCTGTGCTGCTCTGCTCTACATTCTGCTTGGCTTGGACAATGTGTCCTGCCCTGCCTCAAGCTTCAGACCAGCTTAGCCCTGACATTTTGGGCTCAAATTACCTGGAAACTGAAGTGCCTCAAGTTTCCCAGCAGAAGGCATTGAGTGCCTCAGGCCCTGGTGAGCAGTGCCACTCACATCCTGCTCTCTGCACAGCTGCAAGAGCTCTGCCTGCACCTCTGCCAACCTCTGTGCCAAGAGGAGCCAGGATCAGGTCAGAGCTCCGCTGCCTCTTTCCCAGCACCCTGTTAGAGCCTGGGAAGATCTGGAAGGTTCTCAATGGCTATCAAGATGCTGAGCAGCTCCAACACTGCCACAAAGGAACCAGGGACCAGCTCTGAATTCTACTCCACTGCCATGAGCAGCACAGACTGTCCCTAGGGCTCCAGGCTGCCTGTTTATAAGTGGGGCAGAGACATTTTGTGGCTAAACTTTTTCAATGTTCTGATTCTCCTAAATTAATGAACTGACCATAAGCATCCTTGTGAAGATTTTTCCCTACTGAATTAGAACCCAAATGTAGCTGTTTTGGAGATAGTTTGTGGGCAGGGCTTTTGGAAATAAAATAACTACATAATTTATAACTCCTGCCTCAATAATTACCCCAATTAAATCACCAGACCAGGCAGTTTCCCTGGCAGCATCTCTAACCAGGACCCCGGGGGGCAGCAGACTTCCCTGTGGGATGGGTCTGGCTGTCAGACTGGGCCCTCCATTCTCTGCAGAGCGGAATCCCCTATAACAATTTCCCTCCTTTTTCCCTTGCCAGAGGCAGCCCTAAGGTGTGGAGCTGACTCTACTCACTCAAGGCAGCCCCTGGATGGACTTTCATCTGCATCCTTCCCTGCCTCAGCCTCTGGATCCAGAGCCCCATGTTTGCAGTGCAAGGGCAGCTGTGATGGGATAAGGCTTAATTAGGCTCCATATCCCGTGGAACGAGGGGGTCCTAGGATCCCCCCGTGGTTCTTTTGGGTTCCGGTCGGCAGAAACACAGGCAGGTGTTGCTCAAACGTCAGGTGCAACACTTTAACAGTCAGAACTCGGGAACAGAGAGGTTACATACAGCTAGATCCCGACCGCGCCTACAAAAACACCGCGGGAGGCGAGGGGAAACACGCTGCTCCCCGGACCCGAGCGGGGGAAGAAGGGAAAAAATGACTTAGCCCGAGATAGGGAAATAGAGAGAGAGATAGAGAGAGATCAGCCTTGTGGCTTCGGGAGAGCTGCCGTGCTGCTGCCTGCTGCCTGCTGCCTGCTGCCTGCTGCCTGCTGCCTGCTGCCTGCTGCCTGCTGCCTGCTGCCGTGCACGTGGCTGAGCTCCTCACAGCCACGGCGGGAGGCGACGGTGAGCGAGGAGAGTGAGGAAGAAGAGCACTAACGGTCCCTGTGCCCCCTTTAAATACCCAAGGGGGGGGTGTGAGACTGACCACGGGCACGCAGCATTCTCCAGCTGGCCAATTGATTCAAAAGCTCCACACATACATGCCACCCGAGGTGTCCCTGGCTCCCAGGGCCATGTGGGGTGCCCCCACCCCTCAACCCCTACTGGACCTTGGACGATAGGGGGAGGAGAGAGCCCAGGGATTGGACCAATTCTGGGGTGTTTGTCACCCCATACCGGGACAGCAGCTGTGAAGTTGGGTGTCATGAGTTGAGTTAGACCTGCAGATAGAGTTCATTATTGTGCCTTCTTCTTGTTCTGGAGCACTCCAAATTCCTTCTTCACTGCCCTCCCCTACCAGCCCCCTCACCTTCTAACCCCCCCACCACCACCCCAGGAAGGTTGAATGGGGCAAGAAGAAGGCACAAAAGAACTGCTTCCCTGCCTGTGGGCTGGAAGCAGGAACAGCAAAAAGCCTTTTCACATGAGTGCTGGCTCCTGGGAAAGCCTGTGCTGGGATCAGCTGGTAGTAGGATCATAGAATGGTTTAGGTTGGAAGGGACCTCAAATCTCAGCCAGTTCCACCCTCCCTGTGCCATAGGCAGGGACACCTCCCACTGGAACAGGGCTCTTAAGGCCTCATCCAAACTGGTCCTGAATATCTCATCAGCCCAGACCCCCAGGTCCTGTTCCCCAGGGCTGCTCTCAGCCAT
Source organism: Psilopogon haemacephalus (assembly GCA_013396835.1). NCBI lineage: Eukaryota > Metazoa > Chordata > Aves > Piciformes > Megalaimidae > Psilopogon > Psilopogon haemacephalus. The sequence continues at coordinate 24,132 of VWZI01010436.1, forward strand.
TCCCCACCCATCCTGGAGCTGTGCTTGGGATTGCTCCCACCCAGCTGCAGGACCTTACACTTGGCCTTGTTGAATGCCCTGAGGTTGGCCTGGGCACAGCTCTGCAGCCTGTGCAGCTCCCTCTGGATGGATCCTGCCCTCTGGCAACTCCACTGTGCCACACAGCTTGGTGCCAGCTGCACACTTGCTGAGGCTGCACTGATTCCTCTGCCCATGGCACTGACAAAGATGTCACACAGCACTGGTGCCAGCACTGACCCCTGAGGGAGCCACTTGGCACTGGTCTGCAGGTGGACATTGTGCCCTTGATCCCCACTCTCTGTGTGCCACCATCCAGCCCATTCCTTGCCCAGCAGTGCTCCACCCATCCAGGCTGTGTGTGTCCAGTTTGGTGCCCAGGATGTGCTGTGGGACAGTCAAAGCCTCACAGGTTGGCTGTGTTCTTCATGCCCAGTGTACATGGCAAGTGCACAGCTTGTCTAGAAAAGCATAAACAGAGCGAGGAAGAGGCAGAGGATGCCTGCCTGAGCTCCTGCTCCCAGGGCTCTCCTCTGGGCACCATTCCCACTTTGTGCAGCTCCTGCTTTTGCACCATCCCTGTGTGGTGGGTTGGGAGTTACCTGCCCCCACACAGAATGAATTCACCCAGGCTAGACTCAGCCTGCTGAGAGTTAAGGAATGAAGCTTTGTATGCACAGCTCAGCACAATACACAAGCAGAGATTTACAACAGGTTATGAATATTTACAGTTATATACAGAGATAAAGAAGTTAAAAGTAACCCAGAAACACAATGCCCCTACCAGAAATCAGAGTGCCCAGGAGGGGCTCCCAGACACCCTTCCACCTTCACCCCCCAACCTTATCTCAGAATCTGCCTTCTGTGCAAGGTGAGTTGGAAGGACTGAGCAGGGTGGTTAGAAGCAGAATGATGAGTTGGCTTACACAAATCCACCTGGGAGAGAGACAGACACTGACAGGCAGACTTGTCTGTGTTTGTGTCCTTGCTTTTGTACATCTCAGCAAACCTAGGAGGGTTTTGTTTTCTTTTTCACAGCCTATCAGCTAATTTTCCTCATATTCCAATTAGCCTCAAACCATCACACTCTGCTTTTGGACAGTCCTCAGGTCCATTCAAGAGAGAGCTGCTGGTGGTACCCAGACCTGGCTTCTCTGGGTCCACACCCTGCAGCCCAGCTGCCTGCTGCTCCCTGAGCTGGGGCAGACACCAGCAATGTGGCTTCCTCCTGTGCTGCCGAGGCAGCACTGCCCCATGAATCTTTCACTCATGGAAGAAGGGCCTGAGACACCTCTGCCTTCGGCAGGTCTGTCCACTTACCTTGGAGGCTGCTGCTTGGATCCCTGAGTGGATGTTGCTTGCAGCGTCAGAAGGCAGCTGAGCCACAGGGAAATCCACCAAGGGTTGGTCCCCAGTTTCCTGTCTCACCCCCATGAGTAAAAGCTGCTTCCCTCAGATCCTCTGCTCAGCCTGATATATAGTGGGGCAAAGCTGAGCTTGTAGCTTAGCATTTTCCATTTCCTGACTGTCCTAAATCTCTACAGTTGTCCACAAGCATCCTTTGAAGGCTTCACTGACCCAATTAGAGTCTGCAAATAAACCTAAACTAGTTCTGTATGCAGCTTTGGGGTGGAGGTTTTCTGGAAAATGAAAACAATTCTGTTTGTATAATGCCTCAGCCAATTAATATCCCAAACCTCAGCTTCAAAAAGAACTTGGCTGGATGCAAGTGTCCTGTGCCTGGAAGTTCAGACTGTACCATGAGAGGCTTCCTGCTCCTGCTGGGGGTGCTGGTCTTTGCTGCTGGACTGGCTCTGCTGTGCCTGCCCAGGTGGAACGCTGCCTGCTGCTGGTTTTCTGCAAACAGCTAAGGCAGGTGTGCGTTGTATCATGGCAGCAAAATCTGCCATCTCCATCCATCTTCTGTGTCACTTTCCCTCCCATCTGTCTGGGGTCGGGGGGCTGTGAGAGTGGCTGTGTCAGCCCAGGGCAGAGCAGGAGGCTGGGGGGATTTGTCTGCCTCCATTCCCCCTCTGCCTCGGGTGGAGCTGCATCTGCTGCCCTTGCCTCAGGGATGGCAGCATGAGGCTTTGCCAAGCTCCCTCCTCACACTGTTCCACCTCCTCCCTCAGCTCTTCTGCCAGCCCCAGCAGATCCCTCACCAGGTTACACCACAGATGGGGGAGGGCACTGCTGCCCTCTGCTCCTAGCCACAGGCTCAGGCACTCCCTGCACTGCTGTGTGCCTGCCTGGCAGCTCTGCCCACCCCCCACATTCCTTCTTGCCAGGGATTTTGGCTGAGCTGCTTCCTCTTCACAGGAGGAGCTGCCTGCTGAGCAGGGCTGCCTGTGCTGCTGCCAGGTGAGCTGCTGCACCATGCCTGTGCTGAGCAGCCCCTGGTGTGCCTACCCAGCACCATGCCAGGTCCTGGCAGCTCGATGCAAGTTCCTTGTGCACCCCTGTGGGGCTGCACCTCCAAAGCATACATTGTTTATACTTTCACGTTTCTAGACAAAAGGCAAAGTTCCAAGCTCAATTCCATTCCTGCTATGTAAAATTGGAGCAGCTCCACCAAAACCATGGCATTGTGTTAGATTGGTGCTGCCCTGGGATCAGAACTTGGGCAGCAGGCTCGTGGTCAGTGCCTGATGGTAAAGCTCTCTGGCTTGGGGGTTTCGAATCTCTCTCAGAGTCCTTTTCAGAGGAATGTCAGATAATGCTGCATTGTCTTTAAAAACATCTGTCTGCTGTAGTAAGCAAATGTAAACAGAGTCTTATGTCTGTAAGGCAGGACAAATCCAGGGGAAGGACCCACCAAGAGTGACTTCATGAACTTCCATTTGCTCTGTCTCCAGTACCCATGCCTGGATCTGGAAACTGAGTTACCCCAACGCGTTTTAATGACGTTTCCAAGTGCAGGTGTCGTGGGTTAGGGCTAAATCTGTGCTGCTCGGGACCCTCCTGCTTCGTGCCAGCTTCACACTGAAGGTGCTGGCTGCAGCAGAGTGTTCCAGGGCTGTAACACCAGAGCCTTCCTGCCCAGCTGCCGCTCCAGGGCCCCAGCTCTGGGTGCTGGTTGGTCCTTTCTGCAGGGGTGGCAGTTGGGTAGCTGCTGGTTTCCTCTGTTGTGCTGCAGATAGGCTAAGCTAAGGTAGTTGTGCAGGACATTATCCCCTTTGTGCTACACTCTCTTTGTCTCAGAGGTGCTTTGGTGTGTGCTGCTTCCCCTCACTCCTGTGCTGGGGGCAGGCAGGTCTGTGTGCTACAGCATGAAGGTTGGTTTAAAAATGGGTCAAGTGACTCTGGGACCCCAAAGTTGAGGGGCCCTGGGCTGCATCATGCATCTGCACTTGATCACACTCCACAGGTCTCTTCTTCTGCCTAGCCCTCCTCCTGCTCCCACCTGCACTTCACTCCTCTTAATGCCCACAGACTGCCTGTGCAGCTGATGTCCCTGCTCCAGGGATCTGCTCCAGGCTCCCACCCCAGCAGCAGTGTGGGTTCTGTCTCCAGCCCAGTCAGAGCATTCTTCTCCAGACAGGTGAGGCTGACTCAGTACTGACAGTGGCAATTTTACTTCATCTGATCCACTGCCTGTTGACACTAACTGCTGAGTGTTTGTGCAGTGAGGAAAACTGAGAAATGGAGACCATGACCAGACACTGGAGGGAACATCTCACCTCACCTCTTCCCAGCCTCACCTGCCCTCGTGTTTGCCAGCTTTGCAAACAGACAGCACCAGTTACTGTGGTGGATACAATGGCTTCTCCTGGACTTGGTGGAGGTTGGCACCTGCTTAAAGCAACCAGCATCCACAATCCTATGAACACCACAGAGTCACAGAATCACAGAACAGTTCATGATGGAAGGGACCTCAAAGCTCATCCAGTCCCAGCCTCCCTGTGCCACAGGCAAGGAGACCTCCCACTAGAACAGGTCACTCATCCAGCCTGGTCCTGAACACCTCCAGGGAGGAAGCAGCCACAACCTCCCTGGGCAACCTGTGCCAGTGTCTCACCACCCTCACTGCAAACAATTTCCTCCTAACATCCACTTTCAATCTCCCCTCTGCCACTTCAGACCCTTTCCTACTCCTCTTCCTCTCATTACCAGCCCTTGTCAATAGTCCCTCCCCAGCCCTTCTGTAGGCTCCTTTCAGCTATTGGAAGGCCACTCCAAGGTCTCCTGGCAGCCTTCTCTCCTCCAGGCTGCAGAGCCCCAGCCGTTGTAGCCTGTGCTCAGAGCAGAGCTGCTGCAGCCCTCTGAGCACCATTAGCACCGTGCACAGAGCTCACACCCATGGGCTGAAGGCAGCAGCTGCAGTTGCGGCAGGCACAAGGAAGTCTGCAGCCACACCAGGGTGAGCTAATCCTGCCTGCCTGCTCTCACAAATTGCTGCCAGTAAGACCTGTAATCTGTGGTGTCATCTTCCTCTGCTGGGCGCTGGCAGGGGCAATGTCAGCTCTGCCTGAGGACGGAAGCATCCTGATGCTGTGGGGGAAGCACAGCACAGCGCTCCCTGGGCGCAGCGTTTGCAGCAGCAGGAGCACTCTGCACAGCGTCTGGGTGAAGGAGCTGCCTGCACTGCTCCTTCTCTGTTTGTGGTGTGCAGATGGGGCAGGGTGACTTAATCCCAGTTCCTTTTTACAGTCTCACAAAGAGGGAGTCGCCTGCAGCTTGATTTCTGCTGCCGTGAGAAAGTCAGCGTTTGACTCTGCTCAAGCCCCGAGCCTGTGGCAGCAGTCTGGGGTTTATTTATGCATTTCCCTCATTCTTGTCCCCTCCCTCACACACATGCACTCCACCCAGCCCCTGTGAGTCTATCTTTAGACTGGCAGGCATTTGGGATGGTTACTGGAAATCACCAGCTACTGCCATTTTAATCATTGTGGAAAACAATCCCAACCAAAACACTCTGGGCTGAACTTTAGCTTGTCATAAAACCCTGCAGATGTCAGCACTGTCTGGAGGCCTGTGAACACTCACATGAGCTTGAGCTGCCTAACCTCTAAGCCACCCCCCAGTCAGTCCTCCTCAGCACCCTCCTGTGTGGCAGGATGCAGCCAGAGGATGCCCTGGAGCTGGAGGAGTCATGGGCAAAGGTGCAGAACATCACCAGTGGGGGAAATGTGATACATCCATTAAGCACACACAGCAGGGCCACATCAGCTCTGAGGCTTAGGGATGGAGGAGTGGAGGGAGAGGAGCAGGGGTGTAATGCCTGTTGTGAAATGTGCTGGCTCTGCTCAGCTTCTGCTGCTGATGGCAAACATCTTATCAAGGGCTCAGGGAAAAGCAGACACTACTCAGAGGCTAGCCAGAACTGAGTTAACTTTTGCTTGTTCACAATTTAACTTCATTGAATTTTCTTCTGTCTTTGGCATCTGCTGGCGTGCACTGTGCTGGAGTCCTGACACAGGCATTGCACCAGCACATGCAGCTGCTAACACCTGCAGGACGTGTTGCAGGGCACACACCACTCAGCAGCTGACGCTGGAGCTGGCTGTGCTGCACTGCTGCCATTCCATGCAGATGTACCTTTTAGGGACCACATGCACCTCCTGGTGTGGTGCAGGCTCATCTTCACTGGTGATTTTCTGGTTTGTAGTTATCTTAGAGCCTTGCTGAGCCCCCAGACCCCTCCAGCTCACACCCCTGGCAAGAGCTGCTCTCCACCAGTGCTCCTCTAAGGTGGTCTCGGCTCTCCACCAGTGCTCCTCTAAAGTGCTCTCTGCTCTCCACCAGTGCTCCTCTAAGGTGCTCTCTGCTCTCCACCAGTGCTCCTCTAAGGTGGTCTCTGCTCTCCACCAGTGCTCCTCTAAGGTGCTCTCTGCTCTCCACCAGTGCTCCTCTAAGGTGGTCTCTGCTCTGCACCAGTGCTCCTCTAAGGTGGTCTCTGCTCTCCACCACTGCTCCTCTAAGGTGCTCTCTGCTCTCCACCAGTGCTCCTCTAAG
>VWZI01010438.1:50364-79451 GCA_013396835.1 Psilopogon haemacephalus
CCTCTTTCCCCTCTCATTGAGACGTGGCTCATCTGCACATGAATCAAAACTTGGCTCAGCCTGCTGAGGAGCTTTGCCTCAGCCATAGATCTCCTCTGGTTTGCTCAGCTCGTGGGCAAGGAGAGGACATTGCAGCCCTTCAGCTGAGGCTTTCAGCTCCAGCCACAGGAAGCAGCAGTTCTCTGCTGCTGTCTTCTGCTTCCTTGTGAAATATTTCCACCTACTGATACGAATAGAAAAAGATACATGAGAGAAAAAAAAAAGGTTTTTTTTTTTTTCCCCTCTGATATAAGAAATGCTTCAAAACAAAGCAGGAAAGTTTCTTGTTTTCCTCTTGACACAATGACAGAAAAATCAGGGAGGCATCACACAAGGCAGTTTCCAGCAACTGTGGAANAAAACTTGGCTCAGCCTGCTGAGGAGCTTTGCCTCAGCCATAGATCTCCTCTGGTTTGCTCAGCTCGTGGGCAAGGAGAGGACATTGCAGCCCTTCAGCTGAGGCTTTCAGCTCCAGCCACAGGAAGCAGCAGTTCTCTGCTGCTGTCTTCTGCTTCCTTGTGAAATATTTCCACCTACTGATACGAATAGAAAAAGATACATGAGAGAAAAAAAAAAGGTTTTTTTTTTTTTCCCCTCTGATATAAGAAATGCTTCAAAACAAAGCAGGAAAGTTTCTTGTTTTCCTCTTGACACAATGACAGAAAAATCAGGGAGGCATCACACAAGGCAGTTTCCAGCAACTGTGGAAACAAGGAAAGGACATTGCAGCCCTTCAGCTGAGGCTTTCAGCTCCAGCCACAGGAAGCAGCAGTTCTCTACTGCTGTCTTCTGCTTCCCTCTGAAATATTTCCACCTGCTGATATTAAACAGAAAAAGAGATATGAGAAAAAAAAGGATTTGTTTTGGGTTTTTTTCCTCTGATGCAAGAAATGCTTCAAAGCAAAGCAGGAAAGTTTCTTGTTTCCCCTTGACAAAATGAAAGAAAATCAGGGAGGCATCACACAAGGCAGTTTCCAGCAACTGTGGAAACAAGGAAAGGACATTGCAGCCCTTCAGCTGAGGCTTTCAGCTCCAGCCACAGTAAGCAGCAGTTCTCTACTGCTGTCTTCTGCTTGCCTGTAAAATATTTCCACCTACTGATATTAAACAGAAAAAGAGATATGAGAAAAAAAGATTTGTTTTGGGGTTTTTTTCCTCTGATGCAAGAAATGCTTCAAAGCAAAGCAGGAAAGTTTCTTGTTTCCCCTTGACACAATGAAAGAAAAATCAGGGAGGCATCACACAAGGCAGTTTCCAGCAACCTTCAGTTACAGAAAGCTGTTTATTTTCAGCTGAGTCCAAACAATTCTGACACGTTTAATGCATCTTTGTCCCCTTTGGGCAAAAAAAAAACAACCAAAAAACCCAGATGGTTTGCATGTCCAGCAGCAGCTAAAGCTCCTGAGCTCCAGGGACTGTGCAAAAGTGACATTAGGAGAGTGTCAGCTCCAGCAGAACAAAGGAAGGGTCATTAGCAAGGGGCAAATGCAGAAGGTGAGAGGGGAAGATGAGGCACGGTTGTAGTATCAAAGCTAAGCAGCAGCAGGGACAGAGACAGGCAGAAGGATTGTGCAGCATCCCAGAATTCCAGCATCATGGATGTGGGATGGGGACAGAGGCAGGCAGAAGGATTGTGCAGAATCCCAGAATTCCAGCATCATGGACATGGGAGGGGACTTCTGGAGGTGATCCAGTCCAACCCTCCTGCTAAAGGGGCTTTGCCTAGAGCAGGTTGCCCAAGGTCACATCCAGGTGGGGTTTGAACCTCTCCAGAGAGGGGAAACTCCACAACCACTTTGGACAGACTGGTCCAGGGCTCCAGCAGCCTCACAGAGGAAAGAAGTTTTCTTTCTCCTGGCTTCTAGTTTGTGCCTGTTGCTCCTCTGTCGCTAGGCTCCATTGAAGCTCATCCTCTTGGCCCCACTCATTGGATATTGATAAGCATTCAAATGATCCCTCCTCAGGCTGCTCTGCTCCAGGCTCACCAGGCTCTGGACAGCCTGATTTAGGGTGAGGTGTTCCTGGGCATGGCAGGGGGATTGGAACTGGTTGATCCTTGGGGTCCCTTCCAACCCTGACTGATTCTAGGATTTTGTGATCCTATGATTCTATCGTTCTATTTTTTTTTTAATGATCCTATGATTCTGTGATCCTATGATTCTAGGATTCTATTCTGCTCTCCTGGATTTTGCCCTGCTGCCTGGAGGCCTCTAAGCAAAAGCTGAGCCCTGTGCTAATGGGGCTCTTTCCTGTAACTCCAATGGGATAAGAGTCTGTGTTTTAGGAGCAGAGGAGAGGAAAAATGATGTTCTCCTCTCTCTGTCAGTGCTGGGGCTTAAGTGAGCCAATATAAATGAGTTTGGGCAACAGAGGGTTTATTGTTCCCATGGCCCCACTGTTTTCTTAAGTGACTGAATGTATGTTTTGGAGGGGAAGGTTTTGACAGTGCTGGTTAAAGACATCATATGTTAAAGGGAGTTTGGATGTTACCTCCTTAGTCCCCCCCACCTGTCACTAGGTCCCCCTGCTATTTGTCAAGAGGAAAAATCTTTGCTTGCTAGGAAGTGGTCATAAGGTTGAGAAGAGCTCTGCAGAACTGCTATTTTGTTTTAACAGAGGAGGGGGGGAGGAAAAGAGCTATGGTTGCTCTCGTGTCATCAGCTGGACCCTTGCATCTCTCAAAACCTCCTGGAACTTGCTCAAGACACACAATCCCGGTCAGGTTTTCAAGAAGCCATCATCTGGTAAAGCTGAGGGCAGCTTCCAGTGGTCTGGTTGCAGGGGAAGTGCTGTCTGGGTGCAAAGAGAGAAGAGGGAGCCTGTGTGGACAGAAGGAGACCCCCTAAACACTCCTCCCCAGGAGACACAGCTCCAGCCTCTCTCCCTGCCTCTCATCTTCAAGGCCAGGCTGGATGAGGTCTTGAGCGACCTGTTCTGGTGGGAGATGTCCCTGCCTATGGTTGGAACTGGATGATCTTTGAGGTCTCTTCCAACCTAAACCATTCTATGATTCTATGATCATAAACCTGCAGGATCCATCCTCCACGAAAACCTTTGGAGATGCTGCAAAGCACAGGGCAGGAGCAGGACTGGCCAGGCAGGGTGACACTGCCCTTGCCCCCCAGATCCAGCCCACACGAGGGTGGCATTTCCCCAGCCCTTCGTGTCCGTGCCAACCGCCTTTGAATTCCTCCCCAGTGGTGTCTGGAGGTGCTGGGCTCCAGATGTGGTTGCTGTAGGCATGGCAGGCTGCCAGCCATGGGCCACTCCAGATCCTGGCTGCTCCTCGTGTCAACACATGGCTGCAGAGATCAACACGTTCTCGGGGAGGAGAGGGGGCGCAGGGAGAATGGTGCTGCAGGCACGACCTTCTCCACCCCTCTGGCAGATGTGCAGCTGCTTCTCCTCCTTTGCAAACGGCTCCCTCCCTCCCTGCAGGAAAGAAGAAATGCTTCAACCTACTCCCGAGGTGTCAGCCAAGGGAAATAAAGCCTGACCTGGCTCCTAAACTCTGCTGCAGATGGAAGCGAGCAGAGCTGCTCTACCACCTCTGGGCTATGGAGCTCTGCCTGCTCCAAAGATGTAAAACACAAAGCTGAGCTCACAGCATCACAGAACTGGCAGGCTTGGAAGGGGATCCTCAAGCACCATCCAGTTCCAAACCCTCTGGTCCCACTCCCTCTCTCCAGAGGGAGACTGGAGAGAAGCCAGAGATGTTTTATACTGAGGATGGTGACAGCCCAGCCCAGGTTGCCCAGAGAGACTGTGGAGTCTCCTTCTCTGGAGCCCCTCAGGGCCTGTCTGGATGTGTTCCTGTGTGACCTGAGCTAAGATTGGTTGGGGAGTTGGACTGGATGAGCTCTTTGGGTCCCTTCCAACCCCTGACATCCTGTGATGCTGGGATCACAATGTCTAATTGGGTTTGGGATCTCTGCAGAGAAGGAGACACTACAACCTCTCTGAGTAGCCTGCTCCTTTCCTCTCCATTTCCTTCCTTTCCCCTCATCTTCCTCCTTTCTCCTTCCTTTTCCCCATCTTCTTACTTTCCTCTCCATTTCCTTCCTTTTCCCCAATCTTCCTCCTTTCCTCTCCTGCTCTGGCAGGGGTGTTGGACTCAATGATCTCTTTGGGTCCCTTCCAACCCCTGACATCCCATGATCCTGTGATCTTCCGAACCCTTCAGGACTCAGTCCTGGACTCCCAGCTCTGGGACCCTGGGTTGGAGCAGCTGGTTTCCAGAGATCCCTTTCCAACCCCTACCATGCTGGGACTCTGTGCTGGCATATGGAAATAAAAAATAAAGAAAAAAAAAAAAAAAAAAACCAAAACCAAAAGAGGGGTTTGAAAGCTCTTTCTATTCCTGATGCCCAAGCCAAGTGCCACGTGAGCAGAATTCCTCCTGACAAGGGATGCACAGAAATAGGGAAAGCCTTTTTGATTGGTTTTGAGGTTTGTTTGGGAGGGGGTTTTTTTTGTGTGTCTTTCAGTGAGGAACAGGAGCTGGATGAGCCAGACCCAGGCTGCCAGTCAGCAGAGCAGCCCCCAGCTTCTCACCAGGCACAAACCCACTGAAACCTATCACCCAGTGAAACTCTATAGACCTGTGGAAGGGGAGAGCCAAGCTCTGCTTGGTGCTCCTTCAAACCACAGCGCCTGCAGTGGCAGAGGGCAGCATCTTGGCTGTCAGCTCGTTGCTCCACATGTTTTATATCAACCACTTGACTACACAGAAGAGCCTTCCCCACTCCCCCCACACCCCCACCCCTGCTTCCAAGCTGTGCTTTAACACGGTTTGCAAGGTCTAGGTTTGCAGAGGTGTCTGCTAGGAGGCAGCTTCTCCTCCCTCAAGAGCACCAGAGCTAAGGCAGATGTTCCACACGAGCCTTGATCACAACTTTTTGGTATTCCTTAGGATGAATTTTGTGCCATTTTGGGGCCAGTGCCTTGTCACAAAGTCACAGAAAAGCCCCTCAGGATCACCAGGTCCAACCCAGAACCCTACACTGGTGCCCAGTGATAGGACAAGGGGCAGTGGGCACAAACTGGAACCAAGAAGGTTCCATCTGAACATGAAGAAAAACAAATTCTTTCCGGTAAGGCTGATGGAAGAAGCTGCCCAGAGAGGCTGTGGAGTCTTTTTCTCCAGTGAATCCCAGATGTCTCCTCCTTTCCCTACTTAAGTATTTTGCTTTAGAGCACAGACACTGACAGCTGAGCTGCCATGAAGCATGCCACTTCAGCAGGCAGATCCTCCATCTCTCATCCTCTCCTGGACCTCATAAGGCACACCATGAATATTGCACCTTGGATGAAAAAGAAAGCTGGGGAGGGACTTCTGAGGCTGTCAGGTAGTGATGGGAGTGGGGGGAATGGAACCAAGCTAGAAATGGGGAGAGTCAGCCTGGATGCTAGGAAGAAGTTGTTCAGCATAAGGATGGTGAGAGCCTGGAAGGGGTTGCCCAGGGAGGTGGTGGAAGCCTCATCCCTGGAGGTGTTTGCAGCCAGGCTGGATGAGGCTGTGGACAGCCTGATCTAGTGTGAGGTGGTTTTAAAGGCCAGAGGCCTCAGCTGGTCCCTAGGAACCAGTGTCAGAGCCAACCCTTGAACTGATTAAAGGAAAAAGTCTTTTGTACTCCACTCCGACCTGCCTTAAGTAAGTGCCGCTCCGCTTGCATCGGCCACAAAGTCTTTACTCACATCCTCATGCCTCACCCCAGAGGCACCACTTGAGCTGTGCACAAACACACGTAGGCATCTGGCATAGGCACCTGCCTCCAGAAGCCACCAAGCTCCAGCAGTGCCACCTCTTGGCAAAGCCCACAAGATCTGGCTACCACCAGACCCGCCTGGGCAAAAAAAAAGAAAGAAAAGAAACCCACCCTGCTGCTTCGAGGGGAGAGGGGGAGAAAGGCAGCAGTGTTGCAGCTGGGAAGAAGACACCGAGGTGCTCTTTGTCTCCAGAAGACAATGGTGCAGAGCCCCTCCAACCCCAGCAGCCCAAAGGGAAGCCACAGTGGCTTATCCTGGCCACCTTCCACCTTCCCCAGCGCACACAAAGAGGAATCTCTGCGGCTCGCCGGCTCCTCGGCAGGCTTGCAGCGACCTTGGCACTGGGGAACGTGTTTGTGTTTGGTTTGACTTTGCCCTGAGCCACCACAAATCCCCGGGGCCAGATTTCAACTCCCCACTCCGTTCCAGGGAAGACACTCTGTCATCAAGGTCTTTATTTTGTGGGAGGGGAAGCTTGTACTTAGCCTCAGCCCAGGAGGCGGAGGAGGAGGGAGAGAGGAACAGAGAGGGACTTCTTACCTTCCAATTCGGGGCCCTTGGCTCATGCTTGGCCTCCTTCTCTTGGCCGTGCGTCCTCCCTGCCCTCCCTCTGGAGCCAGCTTCACAGAGGAAACCACAATGCCATGCCCTGCTCAGCATCCATGGATGGGAGCATCCCAAGGATGAGCTCCTCTTGAGGTGCCCAGCCCAGGAGCAGCCATCCAGAGCACCAGGCTGCTCTGGACCACACCCAGTGGCATTTTGTCTGGATTGATCACCTTTTGATTTCTTTTCATTAAGCTGATAATGAAAGGCCAAGCTGGATGAGGCCTTTAGACACGTCTTCTAGTGGGAGGTGTCCCTGCCTATGGCACAGGGGGGTTGGAACTGGCTGAGCTTTGAGCTCCCTTCCAACCTGAACCATTCTCTGATTCTATGATTATTTTTTTTTTCTTTTCTTACAGCCAGCTCCACCAGAAGATGTTTCCATTTTCCAGCCTTCATCCAAGGTAGAGCTCATGGTGTCCATGCAGCCTGACCCTAACTCAGGGCTCACATATTCCCACTGCAAGATGCAAGGGTACGGACAAGCACAGTGGATCTGCTTGCTTGGCTCTGCTGCTGTCCTGCCTTGAGCTGGCAGAGAACTGGAGTTGATTTCTCAGCTCAGTGAGGCACTTTCTGTTCTTCAAGCTCTGTTGTTGCAGACAGTGTCTGCTTCGGGCAGCAATGACACTTGTCTGGAGTCACTACCAAGGGTGGGTGTGCAGAAAAGCTCCTGCTTAGACTTCCTCCTCTGCAGACCAGAGTCGCTGCTAAATTTTGTGTGCCAACTTGGGGTGCAGTAAGCTAGAGGTGGCACCTGCAGGGAGGAGTGGAGAGGTGACCCTAAAGCAATCAGCAAGGGATTCACAGGCTCACAGGATGTCAGGGGTGGGAAGGGACCCAAAGAGCTCATTCCCCCTGCCACAGCAGGAGCAAACAATCCAGCTCAGGGCACACAGCAACACATCCAGACAGGCCTGGAAAGGCTCCGCACAAGGAGACTCCACAACCTCTCTGGGCAGCCTGTGCCACTGCTCTGGGACCCACACAGGCAAGAAGTTGCCTCTGGTGTTGAGCTGCAACCTCCTGTGCTGCAGCTTCCATCCATAAGTATAAGGATGCTATTCCCTATACTATAAAGAAGAATCAGCAGGGGCAAGGCTCTTCTCCAATGGTTGGTGTCCAAGCAGAACTCTGTCCATCCTGTCTTTGATCCCAATCCATGTGCTCCTGAACCCAGTTTCAGAATCTAGCTCCTGCTGCTGAGTCCAGTCTGGGACTTCCCCAGCTCCTGCCCCCCGGCATCAGTGGTGACAATGCTGTCATCATTACCATCAGGGGTTGGGTTGGACATTGGTTTACATCTCTTTTATCTCTGTTTCATTGACTTGTCCTCTTTTCCATCCCAGCTGGATGAGTTCCTTCCCCACCCCCTCAGCCTCTCTCCCTTACTGCCTTTCTCTCCCTTTGGGAAGGCAGAAGGGCTCACAGAGAGCCTCTGGCACTCATCTTGTGGTGGGCTCAGCCTGGAGCCATGGCAGGTGCCAAGTACTTCTCATCTTCCTCCAGGCTACAGCACATAAAAGGCAGTTAGGGGAGGGATGAAGGCTGTTTGCTCTTCCTTCTCCCCTCCATCCCATGGCACTGGCTTGACCTACCAGCCAAGCACTGCAGGGACCTTGGAGCTGGCATAGCCAGCAGGGGACAACCAACACTGGTGTTTTTGGAGACTCACAGCCCCAGACTCCGTGCTCCTGCTTTCAGCAGGGCTGTGCCTATCTAACAAAGAACAGAGCTTGGCCTTGCACCTCCTTGTCTGAGGGCTGCCAGTTTGTCTGTGTTCAGCAGAGGGCTCTTTAATCTAGCAGACAACAGCTTAACGAGATCCAATGGCTGGAAACCAAAGCCAGACAAATTCAATCTGGAATAAAGAGCAACTTCTTTCTCTCTCAGTGCCATAATTAACTACAGGAACGACTTACCTAAGGCTGGTGTGGGTTCCCCCTTTGAAATCCAGCCGAGATGTCTCTCCAAAGCACAGGCAGGAGCTCCCCTGTGAGCTACGGCGCAGGAGCGGTGGGGCAGGGGTTTATGTGGGGGGTCAGAGATCTTTTCTTGCCCTACATTCGATGGATTTACCACTTGCTACAGGAGTTGGATCCTTTCCTCCTCTGAAAGGCTGTGTTTCAAGTGATTAATGTCCAGCTGGACTCCTCTAATCAATCTGTTTCATCTTCTCTTTCCTCTTTCCTGAGCCCTTTCCTGGATAGGTAGAATCATAGAATCCTAGAATCAGTCAGGGTTGGAAGGGACCACAAGGACCAGCCAGTTCCAACCCCCCTGCCATGCCCAGGGACACCCTACCCTAGAGCAGGCTGCCCACAGCCTCTGCCAGCCTGGCTGCAAACACCTCCAGGGATTTGGCTCCAAACACCTCCCTGGGCAACCCATTCCAGCCTCTCACCACTCTCATGGTGAAAAACTTCCTCCTTACCTGCAGTCTGAATCTCCCCACCTCCAGCTTTGCTCCATTCCCCCTAATCCTGTCACTCCCTGACACCCTAAAATGTCCATCCCCAGATTTTTTTGTAGCCCCCTTCAGATCCTGGAAGGCCACAAGAAGGTCACCTCAGAGCCTCCTCTTCTTCTGCAGCCTGCACAGCCCCAACTCTTTCAGTCTGTGCTCACAGCAGAGCTGCTGCAGCCCTCTCAGCATCCTCGTGGCCCTTCTCTGCACACCTCCAGCATCTCCACATCCCTCTTGTAATAGAGGAATCTCTTGCTGACTTCAGAGCCAGGTTGATGTTCTCCTCACCAAGCTGCTTTGATCACAGAATCCCAGCATGGTGGGGGCTGGAAGGGACCCCTGTGAGGATGACCCAGCCCAAACCTCTGTGAAAGAAAAGTTACCCACATCAGGCTGCCCAGCTGCAGGCAGGTTTGGAATATCTCCAGAGAAAGAGGCTCCACAGCTCTCTGCACAGGACTCCAACATCCTCAAAGCAAAATTTTTGCCCTTGTGTTCCTCCTAGGTTCCAGTTTGTACCAACTGCTCCTTGTCCTGCTGCTGGACACCACTGAAGGGAGTTTGGCTCCATCCTCTTACCCCCACCCTTTACATATTGATCAGCATAGAGAAGATCCCTTCTCAGTCTTCTCTTCTCACAGAGCTGCTCCAGGTTCCTCAGCAGCTTTGTAGCCTCCTCTGGACTCTCCCCAGTACTTCCCTGTCTCTCTTGAGCTGGGGAGCCCAGGACTGGACCCAGTACTCCAGGCATGGCCTCTCTAGGGCAGAGTAGAGGGAGAGGAGAACCTCCCTTGACCTTCTGGTCACAGTCTGCATGTACCCCCAGACCCCACTGCCCTTCTAGGTCCTGTGGGCACATTTCTGGCTCATGGATCAAGCACACATTACCAGTGCCAGGCAATGCAGCCTTGACACCACAGCTCTGTAAGCCTGGGAGCTGATCCTTGGCTTCAAGGATAGAGAGAAATTGGATTGAGGAGGAGCAGGACACAGGACCCAGAGGGATGAGTCCCTCACACCAAGTACATGATCTGGCTGAAATTCAGGAACTTCAATCCACACCAGGGCTGGACTGAACAGCTTAATCCTGGGGTAATCCAAAACGAGTAGCAAAAGTTCTTAGCCCGTGAAGATCTTTCGCTGTCTCCACTGTGTCTGGCACTCCTCAAAGCCCTCTGTTCTTTTCCATTCCCCTCCCTGACCACCTCAACACCTCCACTAACTCAGTTAAGCCCTAACTGAGGGCATGCCAAGCAGGCAGGGAGGAGCTGGGGAGCAGCAGAGGAAGGTTTGTCACTAGGAACCCCACCAGCAGAAAAGTGGGAGCTGCAGGGAGCCCCCAGGGAAGGACTCAGTTAAGCCCTAACTGAGGGATGCTAAGTGGGTAAGGAGGAGCTGAGGAGCAGCAGAGAAGGGTTGTTACTAGGAACCCCTCCAGCAGAAAAGTGGGAGCTGCAGTGAGCCCCCAGGGAAGGACTCAGTTAAGCCCTAACTGAGGGATGCTAAGTGGGTAAGGAGGAGCTGAGGAGCAGCAGAGAAGGGTTGTTACTAGGAACCCCTCCAGCAGAAAAGTGGGAGCTGCAGTGAGCCCCCAGGGAAGGACTCAGTTAAGCCCTAACTGAGGGATGCTAAGTGGGTAAGGAGGAGCTGGGGAGCAGCAGAGGAAGGTTTGTCACTGGGAACCCCACCAGCAGAAAAGTGGGAGCTGCAGTGAGCCCCCAGGGAAGGAGGTTAGAGGGAAGGCATCTCACACCGTGAGCAAGCTCAGCCTGAGAGTAGCAGAAGCTCTTGGATGGAAGTGTGAATCTCGGAGGGTTGGGCCAGCCAGTCACAAGATGCCATGAGAACAGCCTTTCCTGGCATGAGTTTCAGTGTGTCCAGCCAGAACGAGGAGGAACAGAGACATGAAAAAAGAGTGGAGGAAGAGGAGGGAAGCAAGCGGACGTCACAGAGCACCCACAGGAGGAGGTCAGCGCGGGACGAGACGTGGGCTGAAGCACGAAGCCACCTCTGGAGCTGCCTGCTGCCCTCCCAGCCGTGCCCAGGGCAGGGTGGGCACCTGCAGGCTGTGAGGATGCCTGCCTGGGCAGCGAGGGCAGCAGAGCTTTGCTGAAGGTAGCTCTGCTGAGAGGCAGCTCCGGGCTGCGGGGTTGAGCTGTTAGCAACCTTCCTCCTTCCACTCTGCGACGTTCCCACTCTCAGCTGCACATCCCCGGGCCCATGGAGGCTGCCACCCAAACCACAGCCTAATTGTCTGTGTCAACATGCCCTGCAGAGACACAGCCACCCCGGGGAAAGGCTTTGGGAAAAGGAATCTGCCTCCTGTAAGTGCCTGCAGATGGAAGCAGCTTGGGAGAGGGGAGGGGACAGGAAGGTCTCCTTCTCTTTCCTGCAGAGTGTCTCCAGTCCTGCTCCAGGAACCATTCAGCACTGAAGTTTCCAGATCACAGAATCACACAGCAACACCCAGGCTGGCAAAGCCCTCAACCATTCTCTGATCATCTTGGCCAGCAGAACACACATTGCCCAGGAAGGGTCATCCCCTTCTCACAGCATCACAGCAACACCCAGGCTGGCAAAGCCCCTCAGGAGCACCAAGTCCAACCTAGGACCCCAATCAACAAGATTCAGCTTCAACCATAGCCCCAAGCGTCACATACAAACCAGCCTCAAACACAGCCAGGATGAATGACTCCATCACCTCCTTGGGCAGCTCGTTCCAGTCCCTGACCACTCTCTCCTTGAAAAACTTCTCCCTAATGTCCGATCTTAACCTCCCCAGTCTCAGCTTGAGGCCATTCCCCCATGGTCTGTCTGCAGAGCCCAGCAGCAGCCTCTCCACACTGTCCCTGCAGGTAGCTGCAGACAGCAATGAGGTCTGTCCTCAGCCTCCTCTTCTTCAAACCATCACCCTGTGATCAGATTCTGCGTTGGGATTTTGGAGGAAGGAGAATCTGCAGAGCTGGAGGGAAGAGGATCACAAGAGGCCAGAGCTAAGCTCCCCTCAGCCTCCTCTTTTTCAAACTAACCACACAACACCAGCAGCAAACTGCAGCTCATCTCCTCAGGGCAGGCAGAAACACTGAAGTCAATCTCTTGGTGTTGTCTCCTCTGTGTTTCCTTCCTTGCAACACAGACTCTGTAAATCCAGATACAGCTCCCTCCCTGATCCCAGCCAGGATGCTGGTGTCCTTCTTGGCCACCTGGGCACACTCCTGGCTCATGTCCAGCTGCTGTCAACCTACACCCCCCCAGGGCCTTTTCTTCCAGGAACATTTCAGTCACTCTTCTTCAAGCACGGAGTGTTCTTGGGGCTGCTGTGACCCAAGTGCAGGACCCAGCCCTTGGTCTTGTTGAACCTCAGCCCATTGGCCTCAGCCCATTGATGCAGTCTGGCCAAATGCCTCAGTGGAGCATCCTTACCCTCCAGCAGATCAACGGACTTGGATGCTGCCTCTGCTGCTTAATCCAGCTGCAGTGGCTGCAGTCAGCAGGACAAAGCTGCTGTCAGTCACAGCTGCCATACCATAGGAGCCTCTGGCTGCTTGCACCACAGCCAAGCCATGACAGACTCAAGGCACTGAATGTCTTTTAGCCAGGGTGGAGAAGGATTCTTGCAATGAGGAGCTTGCCTGTGCTGCTTTAATCAGCAAGCAGCAAGAACTGGAGGTGGAGACAGGCAGCAGCTTGAACCTTCTGTCTGTCTGAGGTACAAACAGCTCCCAGTTTGGGGCTTCCCAGTTGAAGAGGGACAGGAACTGCTGGAAAGAGTCCAAGGGAGGGCTGGGAGGATGCTGAGGGGACTGCAGCACTGCCTGGAGAGGAGAGGCTGAGGGACCTGGGGCTGCTTAGTCTGCAGAAGAGAAGAGAAGACTCAGAGGGGATTGAATCAATGTTTGTAAATCTCTGAGGGCTGGGGGTCAGGAGAGGGGGGACAGGCTCTGCTCACTGCTCCCTAGGACAGGCCAAGGAGCAATGGATGGAAGCTGCAGCACAGGAGGTTGCAGCTCAAGACAAGAGGCAACTTCTTGCCTGTGTGGGTCCCAGAGCAGTGGCACAGGCTGCCCAGAGAGGTTGTGGAGTCTCCTTGTCTGGAGCCTTTTCAGGCCTGTCTGGATGCGTTCTGAGCTGGATTGTCTGGTCCTGCTGTGGCAGGGGGGTTGGACTGGATGAGCTCTTTGAGTCCCTTCCAACCCCTGACATGCTGTGATGCTGTGATGACCTGGATACCTGCACACAATCAGGACTGAAGTTCCCTGGGTTCCGCACAGTGCAGCATTTGTGCGCCGTGAGGTCTGCGACATCTCCACTGCAAAAAAAAAAAGAAGAAAAAGAGATTCCTTTTTATGTCCTCCAGGGCCAAGGCACCAAGCCCCAGCAGCCACCGTGCAGAGAGCAGTTGCTATCACCTCAGATGGAGTACACCAATTCGCTGGTGCTCAGAGCAGATTCCTTTTTTCGCTCAAGCCTTTCTGTGGTTTTGGCTGGGCGCCGCCGGCCGCCCCGAGCCCCGGCAGCTGGCAAGGACCAGCAGGCACAGAGACACACAATTGAAACCTTCCCAGCCTCGGGATGACAGAAAAGTGCTTGTGAATTTATTGGCTAATTAGGAGACAGGCACGTTGGAAAGTGAGGTGGGAGGTGGCGTCGGTGACTCAATGGGTGGCAGGTTTCCATCTCCCGCTGGACCGTCCTCGCGCTCCGCCAGGGTGCTGCGGCCGCGCAGACACAACCAGGCATTGTCCCGGCTCGGGCGTTCAGCAGGCTCTGGCACGGCTGGGATTTGCTTTGTTTTTCTTTCCAGTTGAAAGGTGTTAACCTCCTCCACCTCCTTCTCCTCCTCCTCCTCCTCCTCCTGAAAGTGTTCCCACTGGGCCACAAAGCTCTGCCTTCTGCGCTCCCCGCGCCGCACAGAGCGCATCGCGGTTGTCGCCCTGCCCGCGGTTGCTCGGTGCTGGCACTGCCTGCTTGCACACCTCCTGCTTTGCACCTCTTGTCTCTTCTCAGCCCTGGACAGCTCTGAGGTTCAAGAGGCACTTTCTGATTCATGGAGCCATGAGTGACACTGGTCTGCAAACCAGAAGCCAAAAGGGTTCCTCAGCTCCTCTTTGCAGCTCCTCCTGGTTCAGAGAGGCAGCTGCAGCGCTCAGCAGGTTTTTGTAGCCCTCCCATCAGTCTGGTTCCTCAGCCAGGCTACATCTGCCCCTGGAGCTCCACCATCACAGCACTCTTCTGATGTTCTCTGGCAGCTTGGAGAGGCAGATCACAGAACCAGACAGAAACATCCAGGTTGGAAAAGCTCCTCGGGATCACCAAGCCCTACCTAGAACCCTACTCTACAAGATTCACCTTCAACCGTATCCCCAAGCACCACATCCAAAACCACCCTGAAACACACCCAGAGTTGGCAACTCCACCACCTCCCTGGGCAATGATGATAGAGGATTGCCCACCTTCAGGACATGGTATAGCACTGCCCACCTTCAGGGCAATGATGACAGAGCACAATGCCCACCTTCAGGAAGACAGAGGAGGAGGTGAATCTCAATGTGATGACTTTCTAAGGGCACAGAGGTGGCATTCCTGCCTGGGAACGTTCATCTTTCAGAAGGTTGGGTTTGGTCCTTTTGTTTGCGTCGAAATAATTGGAGTTTTAGACAAGAAAAGAAGTCCAACGGGGGCTGAAAACATGAAGATTGTTTTCATCTTTCCTAGAAATGTTCATTTTGCAATGTCAGTTGTTGCTGGCGGCCACTTTTGTGTTCCAGAAGACTAATCCTGGGCCTGAGATCTGTGCTTCTCACTCTCCAAACACTCCCAGCCACGCTTAAAGGCAGCAAGTGGCGATCAAATGATGGGCTCCAAGGAAGCTGAGAACAACACAGCTCTTTGGCATGCAAGCTGGGAAACTGGCTTGGAGGGGAAGGAACGGACCTGCTCGCACTAAATCTCTCCACTGAGCCATTTCCATGATGCACAAAACCTTAAGCAAATCCAGGAATTAATCCTCCTGGATGTGCGTGGAGCAAGGCTCAGTTGCGTGTGTCTGTGATTCGAAATGCTGCTTCAGGATCCTCTTCACAGCAAAAGCCCAGGAATGCTCCTGACATTTGTTCCTATTTAAAATGCTGGGTTAGGCTCTACCCCTGCAAACACTCATCCAAGCCTTCCTGGGAATGCAGTGACTCCCAAAGGACATGGCTGAGTGGTGACCTAGCAGTGCTAATGGTTGGACTTGATGACCTTAAAGACAGGGACTTGATGACCTTAAGGACCTGGATTTGATGACCTAAAGGACCTGGACTTGGTGACCTTAAAGATCTGGATTTGATGACCTTAAGGACCTGGATTTGATGACTTTAAAGACCTCCTCCAAAGTTAAAAAAAAAACCAACAAACCACCTCCATGGTTCTCAGGCCAGTGGATAATGAGCTTTAGTGACCTGGAAAAGGTCATAGAATCAGAAAATCCTGGAATCAGTCAGGGCTGGAAGGGACCACAAGGATCAACCAGTTCCAACGCCCCTGCCATGCCCAGAGACACCCTACCCTAGATCAGGCTGCCCACAGTCTCATCCAGCCTGGCTGCAAACACCTCCAGGGATGAGGCTTCCACCACCTCCCTGGGCAACCCCTTCCAGGCTCTCACCACTCTCATGCTGAACAACTTCTTTCTAATGTCTAATCTAAATCTGCCCTCTCTAGCTTGGTTCCATTCCCCCCAGTCCTATCACTCCCTGACAGCCTAAAAGGTCCCTTCTCAGTTTTCTGAGAAAGGAAAGCTGGGAAGGGAGTTTTGACAAGGGCTTGTACTGATAGGATGAGAGGGAATGGATTGAAGGTCAAGGGAGGGAGATTTAGAATGGAGATTAGGAAGAAATTCTTTACAGTGAGGGTGGGGAGACACTGGCACAGGTTGCCAAGGGAGGTCATGGATGCCTCCTCCCTGGAGGTGATCATAGCCAGGCTGGATGAGGCCTTGAGCAATCAGGGCTGGTGGGAAGTGTCCCTGCCCATGGCAGGAGGGTTGGAACTGGATGAGCTTTAAGATCCTTTCCAACCCAAACCGCTCTATGAATCTTTACAGGTCCCTCCCAGCGCAGCCCAGCCCAGCCCAGGCTGTGGTTCTCCGATTCCACTTCACATCCCTGAAATTCAGAGTCTAATGGCTGCAAAATGCTTCTGGTTCTGATTTTTCCCCCTTGTCTCTCATCCAAGCCATCTTAGAAAGTCAGAGTGGCAGGCAGAGGAAGCAGGGGGGGGAGTTTGGCATGGCGCTGCCAGACCGCTGGGCTTAGGTAGGGCGCAGACACTGCAGAGCTTCCATGGAGACTTGACACATCATCCAACTCCCTCCCTCTGCCCCTCAATCCCAGCTCTTCACCAAGGCAGACTGAGAATTCAAGGGAACATGTCTCACTTTCAGGAAGCAAAGGGTGAGGACAGCTTTTTTCCCCTGCCTTGGTACACTCAGAGGTCTCCGTCTCCCTTGATCATAGCTGATTTAAATTGCACCGAGAGGCACACCCTGAACTCCAAAGCACAGCCCCCGGGGAGGTTGCTCAGCTCCTTTCTGACAAGCATCTGGAAGGTGGAGGAGCTTGTGTCAGATTGTGGGCCCTCGAACTCGGCAAGCTGGAATCAATATGTTGGAGAGGGATAGTTCTGGGAATGGAAAATTGTGGGAAATGGAAAGGGGGGGATGGGGAAAAAAAATAAAAAAGAAAAAGAAACAAAAAAAAAAAAAAAGCAATGCTTGGACCTAAATTCTCCTGAAGCTTAAGAGGTTTTCATCAGTATGAACACAAGTGCTGCAAGAGCCTGGGAAAAGTCACCCCCCTGGCAAGCCAGGGTTTGCTATGAAATGCAGCTTGGAAGGGGGAGAACTATTGTAAAGCCATCCCAGGGACTCCTAATTAATCATAGAATGGAATTAATCATAGAATCGTAGAATGGGTTAGGTTGGAAGGGATGGAGAAGCCAAAGGAGTGACATCTCCCACTCATAGCAGCACAGAGTTGGTCTAGCTGGAAGAGACCTTCAAGATCACCAAGTCCAACCACTGAAGGCAACCAGCCTAGGCACATGCTCTGGTTCCTCTGCTGGCAGCTGCACACTGGTGAAGGCTTCCACTCTGCCTCCCCTGGGGACCTATGGGTGTCGAAGGTGACTGTTTGCAGCAGACCTGCCCACTGCTAACAGCACTGGGAGCTCTGGAAAGAGATGCAAATTCCTTTGCTTTCCTCCTTGTGGGCCCTTCCAACCCTGACTGATTCTGTGGTTCTATGATTATTAACTCATTACAAACCCTTAACTCATTGTTAACCCTTACAGACCAACCTCTGCCAGCCCTGGGGGTGGATTTTCTGTGTTGCTCTTTGCAGCATTTGCTTCGGACAAAGAGCACAGAAGGGGCACGCAGGGGAGCCTGGGGACCTGCCTACAACCATGGCTCCCCTATGGTGGGAAACTTCAGCCATCATCATCTCCACGTGATGAAGATGGGGTTGGGTTCCCAGGCCCCAGCCCTTGCATCCCTGGAAATGTTATTACCCTTGGCTCATTGACTTCACATTCCCCATTTTCCAGGTCCTCCTACCCACCTTCTTCTCCAGGGACAGCCCCACCCTGGCCCAGCCAGCTGCCGCCTGGCCCAGCGAGTGATAGAGTAAGTGAGAATCCAGGAGGGAGGAAACCCTGGAGCTGAAGACATCTCCTCCAGGCAGAGTGGACACTGCTGACTCCAGAGGCAGTGAGCAAAGGCTGGCAGCAGCCAGGGCTGGACGTGCTCGCTGCACTTCCCAGCCCAGCCCAAGGTGCAGAACAACCCAGGGAAGGGAGGGAAAGGTGGAGTAGAAGAGTAAAAAAAAAAAACCACAAAACTAACCCCAAACCAGTGTGTAGGGGACAGAAATAATTCCCTGCTCGGTCTGAACAGGTACAGTTTGAGTGTGAGCAGCTGGGAAGTTTTTGTCCCTTCCAACACAGACCAATCTGTGACTCTATGAAGTTACTTCATGCCCCTGCCCTTCCCTGCATCATCCCTGCCCCAGCATCATAGAGTGCTGCTGGCTGCCCGGGACAGCCACAACCTGGAATCATGGAATGCTTTGGGTTGGAAGGGACTTTTAAAAGTCATTTAGAATCACAGAATGATTTAGGTTGGAAGGTTGAAAGCCTTTAAGCAGGAGATGCATATAAAATACCTCAGGAGTCCATGGATATCTCCATAGCTCTGAAGCTGAGCAAGCTGGATCCTGTCCTGCAAGTCCTTTAGGTCATGGATATCTCCATAGCTCTGGAGCTGAGCGAGCTGGATCCTGTCCTGCAAGTCCTTTAGGTCATGGATATCTCCATAGCTCTGGAGCTGAGCGAGCTGGATCCTGTCCTGCAAGTCCTTTAGGTCAGTCTGGAAGGGATTGAGACAACCTCCCCCCTTTCAGCAGAAGTCCATCAATGAGCTTTACTGCATTTTTAGACCTTCCCCAAACACCAGTTCAACATCAAGGTCACTTGCTTCAAAACATGCCTGGGTTTGGATTGTGTGTGGGGAAGGATTGCCTGGTATTTACAAAGCCAACACCCCCCCAGCCTCCTTTTCCCCCCCACTCTGCTTTCCACCATCCCAGCAGTCCTTCTAAAATAGCCATCCCCACAGTACCCCAAACCCCTCTGCTTTTGATCTCAGATGGGGCCAGGAAACACCAAGGAAGCCACAAAACAGGCTGGGGGAGGTGGGGGGGGTGGTTTGGGAAGGCTGAGCAAGAGCCTGTAATTGAACTTCTCTGAGCCACGGAAAGCCTTCAGGGGATGATCTCATTTTATGGGTTTATAATCCATGTGCCAGTCCCTCAATCATCTTTAAGGGCTGAGAGACATGGACAATTGTGCTTGGAATTTGGCAAAGGGGGTGGGGGAGTGAGGGGAGAGTAAGAAATCAAGAAGCAGTGGGAGAAAGATACCTTTAATGCTTTGGAGGCTGCAGAAATGCCAGAAATGATCAAAGCAGCATCCAAGAGTCTCTCCATCAACAGTCCACTGAGCTGCTTCAGCCACTGCCAGCAGCCTCCATCAGGAAGCTACTTCCTTCTTCCTGAACCAATCTGGAATTCTTTCAAACACGTGGGGTTGGTTGGTTTTTTGTTGTTGGGGTTTTTTTTCCCTATGGACAAGGTGGGACTAAAAATTTTCCAACTCCTCCCTCTAGTACCTGATTTCTGGCTGTCCTATGCTCCTCACTAAAGTCTTCTAAGGAGTAGCTTAGGGAACTGGGGTTGTGCATCTTGGAGTAAGGAAGGCTCAGGGGATCACAGGGTCACAGGGTCACAGCATGTCGGAGTGGGAAGGGACACAAAGAGCTCCTCCAGTCCAACCCCCCTGCCACAGAAGGAGCAGACAATCCAGCTCAGGGCACACAGCAACACATCCACACAGAGTCTGCAAAGGCTCCACACAAGGAGACTCCACAACCTCTCTGGGCAGCCTGTGCCACTGCTCTGGGACCCACACAGGCAAGAAGTTGCCTCTTGTCTTGAGCTGCAACCTCCTGTGCTGCAGCTTCCATTTCACCACCCTCATTGCAGAGAACTTCTTAACATCCAGTTTCAATCTCCCCTCTGCCATTTCAAACCCATTCCTCCTCCTCCTCCTCTCATTCCAAGCCTTTGTCAATAGTCCCTCCCCAGCCCTCCTGCAGCCCCCTTCAGACACTGCAAGGCCACTCCAAGGTCTCCTGGCAGCCTTCTCCTCTGCAGGCTGCAGACCCCCAACTCTCTCAGCCTGTCCTCACAGCAGAGCTGCTGCAGCCCTCTCAGCATCTTGGTGGCCTCTCTGGACTGGCTCCAACACTTCCATGTCATTCTGGTGGGAGGTGTCCCTGCCTATGGCACAGGTGGGGTGGAACTGGATGATCTTTGAGGTTCCTTCCAACCTAAACCATTCTATGATTCTTGTGCTGGGGGCTGCAGTGCTGCAGACAGTGCTGCAGGTGGGATGTGAGGAGAGCAGAGCCAAGGGGCAGAATCCCCTCCCTTGCCCTGCTGCCCACAGCTGCTCTTGCTGCAGCCCAGCACACAGTTGCTGTCTGGCCGCAGTCTGACGTTGAGCATGCAGCAGGATTTGCTGAGAGAGTCTTCTCCAGCCTAGCAAGATGTGAAGCCTCCTAGGGAGAACCCCAGCTGTGCATCTTCTCGCTGACTGCTTCCTGCAGGATTCCTGAGCTTGCTGGGGGAAAGGGAGGAGACAAATGGGTCCTGCAAGCCAGCAGTGGCGGCAAGAAAAATGGAAGCAGTCGTCACTGATTCTTCACAGTTGTTACTCCAAGGCCAGGATTACAAGTTCACAGGGAGGCCACTGGCAGCAACCCCAGCCTGCAGCTAATGCATTCCATCCAGAGATTCCCTTGCTAAAGCCATCCAGCTCCTCCGAATCCCAGTGATAAGTTGAAGTTACCCCAGCAGATAATGGGAAAAACCTGTTCCAAATCCGATGCACCTGCCTGGCTCTACAGAGGCATCACCAAAAAAGAGAAGGGATGCAAAAGAGGCAGATGCACATCCACTTGCAGGATCAGTCCTGCCACCCCATAGGGCTCTCTCTGGCCTTGGCATCATTGACCTTCCAGAAAAGAACCCAGGCTGTTTCTGTTGTGAGTACTTCCTCACTAGGAGCCTGGAGATGCTCTCATCTGGGATGGAGGAGAAGCTGAGGGTCACAGCTCTTGTGGGTTTTTGCCTTCCTCCCTTGGATGGTGCTGAAATCAAAGTTCAGTTTTTCAGTTGTACTCATCACCCAAAAACGTGTCTGCATCAGAGTGTGCTTGGGATCAGAGTTAGCTCAGATATTTGCACCTGGGAAAATAAAGGAAATAAAGCAGAAACAAATGAAGGCAAAATGTCCACTGGCCTGGTTTGGAAGGCTGCAGAATCATCTTTGAGGGATTGGATTGGATGATCTTTCGAGGTCCCTTTCAGCCCCTGACATTCTATCATTCTTGCCACCAAGTGTCTGGAGTCTAAACCTGGTTTACAATGCAGCAATAAACCCAAATTTTGTATCAGAGCTATCTCAGATATTTGCACCTGGAAAAAGGTAAATAAAGCAGAAACAAACAAAAGCAAAATGTCCACTGGCCACCAAGTGTCTGGAGTTTAAACCTGGTTTAAAATGCAGCAATAAAACCAAATTTCGTATCAGTTAGCTCAGATATTTGCACCTGGAAAAAGTTAAATAAAGCAGAAACAAACAAAAGCAAAATGTCCACAGGCCTGGTTTGGAAAGCCTTCAGAATCAGCTTTCCACCAAGCATCTGCAGTAAATCCCTGGCTTAACACCCAGCAACAAGACCAAACTTTGTTTCTGAGCTATCTCAGATATCTGCACCTCGAAAAGGTAGAATAGAATAGAGTAAGCCAGGTTGGAAGAGACCTCCAAGCTCACCCAGCCCAACCTATCCCCCAGCCCTAGCCAATGGCACTCAGTGCCCATCCAGGCTTGTCTTGAACACCTCCAGGGATGGGGACTCCACCACCTCCCTGGGCAGCCCATTCCAATGCCAATCACTCCTCCTAATATCCCTGATTTAAAACCCAGTGAACGAGCCCAAACACACCCTCTGGATCACCCCTTCCATCTCCCAGCTAAGGTGCATTCCTGCCCCTCATTGCATTGTCCATTTTAGCACTAAAAGCAGCCTCCAAGGTGGCTTCCACGCACATCCCAAGCCCACCCCCTCCAAGGGCGACCCCGAGCCAAGCATATGGCCTAAAGGATTGTCTTCATCTGGTGCTATTACCTCATGGCTGTAAGCTCATCAGAGCACACTGAGCAATGCATTCCCCTCCAGGGTGCTGACATCTTCCCTGTTGTTAGCCTATTATCGTGTCCCAGGGTTAGCTGGGACCTCCTTTCCAGCCAGCATCAATCACAGGCCCCAGAACAGATGATCCCATGCAGGATGTTGTACTTCAGATCTTCTCCCCAGCAGCTCTGCTGTGTACCTGCCTGCTTTGAGTGACCCTTTCACACAGGCAGTTAACAAGGGAGCAGACACAACTAATGCTCCCTGGGCATGGAGACACCTCCAGAGGCTTATGGCTGCCCCAGCCTGGAAACACTCATGCCCAACCTATGCAAGTAGCTTAGTGGTCAGCCCCCAGAGGGTCTGCTGGGCTCTCCTCTGGCAGGCAGGGAGCTGAACTTGGGTCACATCAAACCCTGCCTACTCCATCCTGGAAACACTCATGCCCAACCTATGCAAGTAGCTCAGTGGTCAGCCCCCAGAAGGTCTGCTGGGCTCTCCTCTGGCAGGCAGGGAGCTGAACCTGGGTCATCTCAAACCCTGCCTACCCCAGCCATGGGCTGCCTTTCTCCTCTTACAGGGCTGCAATTCCAGGAAGAAGGAAAGTAGGTCACATCCAGCGAGTACATTCCCAGAGAGTCTGGAATCCCAGGGCAGGCTTGATGTGGTTAGAGATGATGAGCTGGGAGCTGAAGTCAGCCCTTGGGTGGGCACACCAGTGGTGCTGGCATGTGCTTCACCTATGACAGTCATGACACCTGAGCAGGGAGAGCATCAAGTTCTTGCATCCACATTGCAGGAAGGATATAGGGAGGGGTGGAACAAAAAAAAAAAAAAAATTGGAAATGGTTCAGGAAAGAGCTCTAAGTACAGCTTGAGGTCTGGGAACTGTGCCATGAGTATCTCGAGCTAATGACTTATCCAGGAGAAGGTTAAGAGGTGACTTGATCACAGCCCACAAGTACCTGCAGGGGGAAGAGAGTTTTGATAGCAGGCAGCTCTTTAATCAGCCAGCTGATGACTACATCAGAAGAGCCAAAAAGAAGGTGAATTCAGGCCTGAAATGAAAAGCTTTCTGACAATGCCAGGAACTGGCTGCTGAAACACTCTACCCCCCCAAACAACCTGGGCTTTTGCATGCTTGGAGCTTTAAATCAAGGCAGGTATCTTCCAAAACTCTGGGTGGGATTCCCAAGGCCTCTTTGTTCCTCTCTGTAGATAGTGAGGAGGAGCCCAGGGCATTGGCTTAGTGACCACCAGGGAGGGCAAACTCCAGAGCACAGTTTGGCTCCCACTTTCATTTGCTTTAAGAGGCACCTATGAGAGATTCTCCTCCTACAAGCTGTGTTTAGCACAGGGAGATGTCCACATCTCATGGGGCAATGGGACCTCTGCTATGAGGTTGAGGAGCCCAAAGATGCTCAGAGGGCTGCGGCAGCTCTGCTCTGAGGACAGGCTGAGAGAGTTGGGGCTCTGCAGCCTGCAGAAGAGAAGGCTGCCAGGAGACCTTGGAGTGGCCTTGCAGGATCAGAAAGGGTCTACAGGAGGGCTGGGGAGGGACTATTGACAAGGGCTTGGAATGCCAGGAGGAGGAGGAATGGGTTTGAAATGGCAGAGGGGAGATTGAAACTGGATGTTAAGAAGTTCTTTGCAATGAGGGTGGTGAGATGGAAGCTGCAGCACAGGAGGTTGCAGCTCAAGACAAGAGGCAACTTCTTGCCTGGGTGGGTCCCAGAGCAGTGGCACAGGCTGCCCAGAGAGGTTGTGGAGTCTCCTTGTGTGGAGCCTTTGCAGACTCTGTGTGGATGCGTTGCTGTGTGCCCTGAGCTGGATTGTCTGCTCCTGCTGTGGCAGGGGGGGTGGATTGGATGAGCTCTTTGTGTCCCTTCCCACTCCTGGCATCCTGTGAGCCTGTGACTCGCTGATGCTGGGCTTCAGTGAAGGCAACCTCAAAGAGCTCCAGAAGGGAGCCTTCTCCAGCCCTCCTGTTGTGCATACTAGCAGAGGAGCACAGCTTCCCTGCGCCAGCACAAAGGCAACCTGGAGAGCCTGAGCTGCTGCTGCTGGTTCTGGGAATTTCCACATGGGTTGCAGTCCAAAAGACCTTTACGGGAAAGCTCAAGCAGTGACAGCATCCAGCTCCTGGAGGAGGACTCAGCACACTCCAACAAGGTGTCAGGGGGAGGCAGCAATCCCAGTAGTTGGGATAGTTTCCAAGCAAGAGATGAAGCTTGGATACAACCAGCATAGAAGAGAATCAGAGAATGGTTTATGTTGGGAGGGACCTCAAAGCTCAGCCAGTTTCAATCCCCCTGGACCATAGGCAGGGACACCTCCCACTAGAACAGGTCTCATCCAACCTGGCCTTGAACACCTCCAGGGAGGTTGTGGAGCACAAAAGCACAGAATGTGATCAAAGACCAAAGATCCTGTTCTGTGCTTCTGTGCTCCACAACCTCCCTGGGCAACCTGTGCCAGTGTCTCACCACCCTCACTGCAAACAGCTTCCTCCTCACGTCCACTTTCAGTCTCCTCTCTGCCACTTCAAACCCATTCCTTCTCCTCCTCCTCTCATTCCAAGCCCTTGTCAACAGTCCCTCCCCAGTCCTCCTGCAGCCCCCTTCAGATCCTGCAAGGCCACTCCAAGGTCTCCTGGCAGCCTTCTCCTCTCCAGTCTGCAGAGCCCCAACCCTCTCAGCCTGTCCTCAGAGCAGAGCTGCTGCAGCCCTCTCAGCATCTTGGTGGCCTCCTCTGCACTGGCTCCAACACTTCCATGTCCTGCTTGTTTTTGGGGGCTGCAGAGCTGCAGACAGTGCAAGCATCCCTCGGGGGCAGCTCAGCTCTCACCTACCGTAGCTGCCAGCCCTGCACAGTGGCTGGAGCATTCCTCCCTTTAATCAGCGTTGGAGAGACACTCGAAGGCAAGGGCAGCAAAGGGAGATGAGTGCTGCTGAATGGTTCTGAGACAACAAAATCTTTTCTTGCTGCTCTGCCGGCTTCAGGAATCCATCCAGGGCAAGACAGTCCCCCGTCCCCCCCCGCCCCCGGCAGGCAGTTGTGATTGCCTGGGGCTGTTGCAAACCCAAAGGTAAAGGCAGACCATAAAGTTGACTCCTTTTCATCTCCCTCACCCCACATAAATCGTGGCCGTTTAAGGCTGAGTAGCCAGCGAGCTATTAGGAGGCAGCAGACTTTCCAGGACCTGTTTCTGCCAGGCAGCAGCAGACACAGCAATTGTTGCTCGGGGACTCCTTGGAGCTTTTTTACAGTTTCCATAGAAAGCTCAGGCTGGGGAGGGGGAGGTGAGGTGAGGGTGGGATTTTGTAAGGCAAGAAAAAAAAGAAAAAAAGGTTGCTTTAGCTGATTACCACTCCAGGGTCTGCTCAGACCTGCCTCCAGCAGCTCTCTCCTTCCTTCACACACAACCCCAGCACGGTGAGGGTGGGAAGGGACCTCTGGAGATCACCCAGTCCAACCCCCCTGCTAGAGCAGGAGCTTGCCCAGGGGGTATTGGAATTTCTGCAGAGAAAGAGGCTCCACAACCTCTCTGGGCAGCCTGCTCCGGGGCTCCAGCACCCTCACACCATACAAGTTTTTCCTGTTCAGATGGAGCCTCCTGGGTTCCAGGTTGTGCCCATTGCCACTTGTCCTGGCACCAGGCACCACTGACAAGAGTCTGGCCCCAGCCTCTTTCCCCTCAGCCTTTAGCTCTTGATCAGCACTGGTGGCCTCCAGCTCACTGCCTGTCAGTGTGTGTCATTAAATTAGAGTATCCCAGAATCCCAGCATGGTGAGGGTGGGAATGGACCTCTGGGGCTCACCCAGTCCAAATCCACTGCTAGAGCAGGGCACCCACAGCAGCTTGCCCAGGGGGTATTGGAATTTCTGCAGAGAAGGAGGCTCCATAACCTCTCTGGGCAGCCTGCTCCGGGGCTCCAGCACCCTCACACCAAACAAGTTTCTCCTCCTGTTCAGATGGAGCCTCCTGGGTACCAGTCTGTGCCCATCGCCACTTGTCCTGGCACTGGGCACCACTAAGGAGAGCTTGACCCCATCTTTTTGACTCCTCAGATCCCTTCTGGGGCTGCTCTTTGACTGATGACAGATTTGGAGGTCCTGGGGTGCTAAACAAAGCCTTGGCCTTGAAGTTCACAGTGTGAGATGGCCAAATGACTCCGTTCCCAGTGCTTTTCCCCGGGTCACCTCCATTAGCAACAGAAGGCAGTTTTCCTGCTGCATGCTCATCCCATAAAGCTGAAGAGGTGGGATTAAGACATTCCCTCAAACATCTGGAAAAAAAAAACAAAACCACCAAAAACCCAAACCAAAACCCAAATGCTCCTGGGCAGTGGAAATTTTTGCCTTGCACTCTGACTTCAGGGACTGGACCCCAATCCAGCTGCAACATTAATGATCCGCTTAAAGAGCTCCTGTTTGGAGCCCAGCTGAAGGCAGTGACTCAAGTGACCTTTTCTGGTGCTGGATCAGCCCCTGCCTTCTGTCACAGAGGAGGAATTGCTGCCTCACTGCATGGTGGTGGGTGCCAGTGCCAGGCAAGAAGCAGCTCTGCTTTTGTCATGCTCCTGAGCAGAGCCAGCTGGGGCTGCAAGATCTCAACTTCCACCACTCACCAGCAGCTCTGAGAAACTGGGGAAAAAAGAAAAGAGATCTGCTGCAGGACAACAGAGCAAAACAGAACTAGATCAGGACGTTCAGCACACCAAATGAAGCATCAAAGTGTCCCTGACACCAAAAGAAGCAGCAAAGTGTCCCTGCAGGGTCAAGCCCAGCCCAAGCACCAGGCTGGCAAGGAAAGGTCTTCTCTCAGCCTTGGGCTTATTAAAAGCACCTGTGTGGGTCCCAGAGCAGTGGCACAGGCTGCCCAGAGAGGTTGTGGAGTCTCCTTGTGTGGAGCCTTTGCAGACTCTGTGTGGATGTGTTGCTGTGTGCCCTGAGCTGAATTGTCTGCTCCTGCTGTGGCAGGGGGGTTGGACTGGAGGAGCTCTTTGTGTCCCTTCCCACCCCTGGCATCCTGTGAGCCTGTGAGAGGTGTCCCTGGGCATGGCAGGGGAGTTGGAACTGTGTGATCCTTGTGGTCCCTTCCAACCCTGAATGATTCTAGGATTCTATGACTATGATTTTATGACTCTATGGTGTCCCTGCCTATGGTGGGGGGTTGGAACTGGATGGTCTTTGAGATGTCTTCAACCTAAACCATTCTATCATTTTATGTCTCTGTGATTCTATGATTTTATGTCTCTATGACTCTATGATTCTATAATTCTATGATTTTTTTTATCTCTATGATTCTAAGAAAATGTTCTGAATTCTCCCCAAAATCACTTGGAAGCAAAGCCCAGCTAATGGCACTCATGCTCCAGAGTCAGATGGGGATGTTTTAACATCTCCCCTCCCACCTAGGGGACAAAGTCTCTCTTACAGGGCCAAATGTGGAGCAAGATGCTAAATCAATGAGACAACCTGGTTGCCCTTTTTGGTTTGCTCCTTTTCTTCAAGCAAATCCTTCTGAGCAGGGCTGTTGTGAGATGCAGAGAGGGACACCTCTTGAGGGGCAATGCCAGCAGCTCAAAGGATGCTGCCTGAGCAGCTTGGGGAGTTCTCCTGTGTTATCTGCACACAGGCACTGTGCAAGTGTTTGACTGCTCTGATTCTCTGCCAGCTGCTATAAATCTCACCTGGAGAAGAGGGATCAAGTCCAGGCCTCATTAGGTTTTTTATATTCTCTCCAATTGCTTTTGCAGGCCTCCAAGCCTGCCTCCAAGGGACCCCAGGGTTCAAAGATCAAATAAATTGTCTGGCAGATTTATCAGGTCTCAGGGTAGGTAGCCATGTAGTAAACTTCCTCCACTTTTCTCTCTCTCCCTCTCAATTCAGCAGCAGAATATAAAAGGGACACTAAAATACACCAGAAAAAAACCCAACAAGAAACCCCTGAAGATTTAATCCCATCACCTACTTTGTCACCTCTCCACTTCATGGATGCTGAGATCTTCCAGTTCAACACAAGGGGCAACTTCTTGGCTCTGAGGGTCCCAGAGCACTGGCACAGGCTACCCAGAGAGGTTGTGGAGGGTGCACTGTGTCCCTCTGCAGTGTGCAGGCATTTTAAGCCATCTGAAGCTCACTGCTTGCTCACATCTACCTGGTTCTCAGAAATCCTACCTAAACCCCTTGATCTGGACTCTACATTGTCTGGTCCTGCTCTGGCAGAGCTGGATGAGCTCTATGGGTCCCTTGCAACCCCTGACATCCTGTGAGCCTGGGATCTTGATGCCTTCTGTGCTGTCTTCACAAAAATTAAGTTGTTAGACTGAACCTCACCAAAAATAACCCCAGAAGAAGGCATCTGCCGAGCCTCCACAGAGCTTTCCTCTGGGTTTGCACAGGGGGACAATCCAGCTCAGGACACACAGCAACACATCCAGACAGGCCTGGAAAGGCTCCAGACAAGGAGACTCCACAACCTCTCTGGGCAGCCTGTGCCAGTGCAGCCCCAGGTCCCTCAGCCTCCCCTCCCCAGGCAGTGCTGCAGTCCCCTCAGCATCCTTGGATCCCTCCCTTGGACTCTCTCCAGCAGGTCTTTATCCCTCTGCAACTGGGGAGCCCCAAACTGAAGGCAGTGCTCAAGATGAGGTCTCAGCAGGGCAGAGTAGATGAGGAGAAGAACCTCCCTGGATCTGCTGGACACACTCTGCCTAATGCCCCCCAGGATCCCACTGCCCCTCTTGTCCCCCAGGGCACATTGCTGTGCCATGGATGTTCTCCCCAGCACTCTCAGGTCCCTCTCCTTGGGGCTGCTCTCCAGCAGTCCCCTCCCAGCCTGTCCTGCTGCAGTTTATTCTTCCTCCCCAGGTGCAGGACTCTGCACTTGTCCTTGTTGCAGCTCATTTGGTTCCTCTGTGCCCTGCTCTCCAGTCTGCCTCAAAGGAGGACCATTGACACCTCCTTCAGAGCTGTCTCCAGCCTGGTACAGGCACCTCAAAGCCCAGCACCACATCTCCTGCCCTGGTACCCATCCGCTCAGTGCAACCACTCAAGGTCACCCCACAGCTGCCAGGCCACTTTTAGCCTGAACACTGCCTAAAGGAGAAATCTACAGGCAGGCAGAGCCAGGTGGACTACACTTTGTCCTCTGCTAAGCCCTCAGGTGGTCCTGGTTCATCAACTGCAGCATTCCAGCCCAGAGCTGGCTGCTCCTAGGGGTAGAAGGGGGAAGAGGGAAATTATTTCTATATATAGGTCAATAAGTGCTCTGAGAATGAAAGATGCTTTATAAAGATTCCTGCTCCTTAGCACACAGCATCAGCTGTGCCTTTTTTTGGAGGCATTTTGGGTTGAGGCTTTCTTCTTTTTTTTTTTTTTTTTCCCCTCCTCTTCTTTTTTTTT
>VWZI01010438.1:95698-110050 GCA_013396835.1 Psilopogon haemacephalus
ATTTAAAAAAAAAAAAAAAAAATCAGGCAAGAAGAAGAAAATTCTTCACATTTAAAACTCTTTTTATTGCTCTCATTGCTTAAGATAGCGTTACCATAAATCGACTCGACCATAACATTATTTGGAAACCAAAAAGGATTACCACATCTATTAGAATATTTAAACCATATGTCTGGGGTTCAGGAGCTCCCAGTCCCACAGAGCAGGCACACACTGGCCAGGGGAGGCTTTTGCTCTGCTTGGCAAGGAGCTGAGAGCTCTTCAGGCAGAGGAGGAAGACTCCGTCCCTCCGTGCGTGGGCCAGGTTGGGCATTTATTTGTGCTGCCATGGCAGAGTTTAGGCAGGAGTCCCAATGCAATCCATCACAAAACCCCAGCATGGTGAGATTGGGAAGGGAATCTCTGGAGATCATCCAGTCCAGCCCCTCTGCCAAAGCAGGGCACCCACAGCAACTTCCCAGGATCACAATGCCCAGGGAGGTTTGGAAGCTCTGCAGAGAAGGATGCTCCACAACCTCTCTGGGCAGCCTGCTCCAGGGCTCCAGCACCCTCACACCAAACAAGTTTCAGCTCCTGTTCAGATGGCATCTCCTGGCTTCCAGTTTGTGCCCATTGCCACTTGTCCTGGCACTGGGCACTACTGACAAGAGCCTGCCCCCATCCTCCTGCCCCATAGCCTTTAGCTTTTGCTGAGCATTGCTCAGATGCCCTCTGGGGCTGCTCTTCTTCAAGGTCTCAGCCCCAGGTCTATTTCTACCTCACAGAGCTTCTTCAGGCTTCTCAGCAGCTTTGTAGCCTCTGCTGGACTCTCTCCAGCAGTTCCTTGTCTCTCTTGAACTGAGGAACCCAGAACCCATAACACAGGTATGGCCTCTCTAGGGCAGAGTAGAGAGGGAGAAGGATCCTCTCTTGACCTGCTGGTCACACTCTTCTGAACTCACTATTTTTTAGGAGGGTTCTCCACAAACTGCATCATTTCTTAGACCGGATTGAAATGCAGAAACAGAATGAAGCAGGTTGGAAAAGACCTCTGAGGTCATTGAGTCCAACCTATCACCCAACACCTTCTCATTAACTAACCCATGGCACTCAGGTCCTCATGCAGCCTCCTCTTGAACACCTCCAGGGATGGGGACTCCATGACCTCCCTGGGCAGCCCATTCCAACGCCAATCACTCTCTCTGCCAACAACTTCCTCCTAACATCCAGCCTGAACCTACCCTGGTACAGCTTGAGGCTGTCCTCTTGTTCTGCTGCTGAGTGCCTGGCAGCAGAGCCCAACCCCACGTGGCCACAACCTCCCTTCAGGTAGCTGCAGGCAGCAATGAGCTTTGCCCTCAGCCTCCTCTTCCTCAAATGTTCAGTGATGGTTGGAGGGCAGGTGACAGCACCAGCAAGCAGGGGGGCAGTAGGAAGGCAGTGGAAGAGCAGATCAGAGGAGCTGTAACTGAGCTATGTGCACTGAACCACCACCGCCTGACCAGTCCCTGATCTCACTTTCTTCTCATCAGGTCTACCCCCAAGCAGCATTTTTCTCACCAATTTCCAACCAGAAGCGATTTTGCCTTTTGCCTCACTGGAGGCAGTCTGGGCTGCACAGCAGGGGAAGCCCTGGTGGCACCAAAGGGGTCTGCAGGCAGCAGGGGATGGGCAATTGGGCATCAGAATCCTCCTGGCTCCATTTGGGATCCCCAGGAGAGGGCTGTTTTGGTTTTTTTCCAAGAGGAACTGGAGGGACTCTTCTCTCCCACCAGCCTCTGAGCCTTTTTCCAACATTGTCTCCAGCCTGGCAAGCAAACTAAGAGTGTCCTACCACGGTGGAAACTGTCTTGAGGAGAGAGATGGAGAGGAGATGCCTGAACAGGATGGGGTGGAGGGATTTTCCAGCCAGGGGATAAGCTGGGGGTGGGGATCACATCGTGTCAGGAGCTGCCTCATCTTCAGGTCTTTGGAAAGAGGCAGCTCTGCCCAGCTCTTCTCAAAGTCTTGGTTAATAGTGGCGGCCCTGGACGGGGCTGGAGGTGCTCTGCCTGTCCCAGCCAGCACAGGCTGCAAGTGGCTGGAAGGTGAGGCCAGGGCTGAGCACCCTGCCGGGTTTGTCCTCCAGCTCCAGCCTGAGCCTCATTTCTGCCTCATCTGCAATGGAAGGGCTCCCTCTGGTGCAGCCAGGAATCCTCTCTGCCTCCTCCTTTCTCCTTTTAATTCCTCCTTCAAGAAAGGCATCTTTGCTGCCACATACATGCCTGCTCCAGAGGGGAGGGCAGCACCCGGACAGACCTCAAACTCCTCGTTCCAAAATCTAGTTCCTTGTCCCCCATCAAGCGCCAAAACTATCTCAAGGGAGACCAAAAACAGCTCAAGGAAGAACAAAAATATCTCAAGGGAGACTAAAGCCTCCAAAACGAGATCAAAATCCTGGGAAAGGTTCCCTGGCAGAGCAGAGCATCTTTGCTGCCACGCACATGCCTGCTCCAGAGGGGAGGGCAGCACCCATCCTGACTTCCAATTCCTTGTCCAAAATCTAGTTCCTTGTCCTCCATCAGGCATCAAAACTATCTCAAGAGAGACCAAAAACAGTGAGTGTGGGTACTAAACAAGCACTGGGGAGACCTTAGAGCTGCCTTCCAGTGCTTAAAGGGGGCTACAGGAAAGATGAGGAAGGACCTTTTAATGAGGGAGTGCAGAGATGGGGCAAGAGTAAGGCTTCAAGCAGAAAGAGAGGAGATTTAAAAACATTTTTCACTGTGAGGGTGATGAGGCACTGGCATGGATTGCCCTAAGAGGCTGAAGATGCCTCCTTCACCTCTACCCTGCCCTGCTCAGACCTCATCTTGAGCACTTTCTTCCGTTTTGGGCTCCCCAGCTGAAGAGGGACAGGGACCTGCTGGAAAGAGTCCAAGGGAGGGCTGGGAGGATGCTGAGGGGACTGCAGCACTGCCTGGGGAGGAGAGGCTGAGGGACCTGGGACTGCTTAGTCTGCAGAAGAGAAGACTCAGAGGGGATTGAATCAATGTTTGTAAATCTGTGAGGGCTGGGGGTGAGGAGGGGGGGGACAGGCTCTGCTCACTGCTCCCTGCCATAGGCCAAGGAGCAATGGATGGAAGCTGCAGCACAGGAGGTTGCAGCTCAACACCAGAGGCAACTTCTTGCCTGTGTGGGTCCCAGAGCAGTGGCACAGGCTGCCCAGAGAGGTTGTGGAGTCTCCTTGTGTGGAGCCTTTGCAGACTCTGTGTGGATGTGTTGCTGTGTGCCCTGAGCTGGGTTGTTTGCTCCTGCTACAGCAGTGGGGTTGGACTTGAGGAGCAGTTGGGGACACTGAGTCAAAGTGTTTGCTGAACACACTCTGCCTAATGCCCCCCCCAGGATCCCATTGTCCCTCTTGGCCCCCAGGGCACATTGCTGCCCCATGGATGTTCTCCATCAGCACTCCCAGGTCCCTCTCCTTGGGGCTGCTCTCCAGCAGTCACCTCCCTGGGCAGAATCAGCTCTGGGCTAGCCGAGAGCAGGACACCACCCATTAGGAGGATGCTTGCAGGTCCTCCCTTTGCCAGGAATCAGCTGTGTGAGCAGCCAGAGGTGGCTGAAGAGCAGTGCTGGGCAAAACACCCTGCTGAAATCACAGGGAAAGGGGCCTGGAGGCGACCAGGATCAAAGGTGCTGCAATATAGCAGCTGCTGCCACCGATGTCTTGCAGATGTGGAGGGGCACAGCTCCATCCCAGGGCTAATTCAGCTGCAGCTCACAAAAACAACAAGAAAAAAAAACACCAAAAAACCCCAGCAATCTGGCAAGGGAGGATTTGAAACTTCCCACATGAATATTATTTTTTGTTGTTGTCGTTGTCTGTTTCATCTTTTCTTTTCTTTCCTTTTATTCCCCCTTTCCCCCCTCCATTCCCCTTCCTTTTATTTTTTTTTTTTTTCTTTTTAATTAAGTTTCTCCTGATTGCAAAACCAAATGTTAAAGCCTGGAATAGCCCTGGGGAAAGGAGCACTCAGGAAGGGGCTTCAACAGAATTGCAGCTCCTGCTTCACTCCTGCAGGGAGGAAAATGTCCTGGGTGCCAACAGGTTGCATGGAGGAAGTGTGGCCAGGGATGGCATCAGGCTTAAAAAGACAGGGAGGGAGTAACTGGTGCTGATGGCACTTGGGAGGGAGGGAGTGAATGGTTTGGAGGTGGATCCCACCCCCTTGCAATCACCAGTGGAAGAGATCCTGCTTGACCCAAACCAATATTTCATGGCTCTGAATTCTTTAACCAGCTCTACCCAGCTCTTTGGAACCTGCTTTGCTGAGGGGAGGAGCCCCCAGCTGCAGCTTTGCCTGCTTCTGACTGCTGCTGGGCTCTTCTCAAAGGGAACTGGGAACAAACTGGATGTCAGGAAGAAGTTGTTTGCAGTGAGGGTGGTGAGACACCAGCACAGGTTGCCCAGGGAGGTTGTGGAGTCTCCTTGTCTGGAGTCTTTGCAGACTCTGTGTGGATGTGTTGCTGTGTGCCCTGAGCTGGATTGTCTGCTCCTGCTGTGGCAGGGGGCTTGGACTGGAAGGATCTCCTTGGGTCCCTTCTAACCCCTGCTATACTGGTGCAGAGCAGAGGCTCACAGGAAGGTACACAAGGTTTAGCAGCCACCTCAGTCCCTGTAGGAGCAAGCAAAAACAAGTTGTAACTGTAAACATCAAGCTGCAGCACTTCCAGGAGCAGACACTGCAAAGTTATGCCAGTTAGGAGAGACCCAGCTGAAAAGCAGTCACTCAACAGCAGTGGTTCTGCTTCTGTTCCAGCTTCATGAAGTCCATAATCATTTTAAAAGCTCCTCATCCTAGACTCACCCAAGTGGAACTTCTACTGCACCTCCTGTGGGAAAAAATGGAATTAAGAGCAAACATAGTGTTAGCAGTGCCAGTAGCATCCCTTGACAACGCAGTGCTACTGCCCCAGGAGCTGCAGCTCAGCCAAGCACTTCAGCTCAACACAAGTGAGCAAAACAAAGCAGCTAAAGAGAGAGGAGCTCAGCCTGAGTGAGGAGGCACAGCCAGCACCAGTAAGCAATGTCAGAGCAATCTTTGAGCCTAGCCCTACCTAGCCGGGGGGCCAGCAGGCCCCCCGGCCTTTTTGAGTACCTCCACCAGCCACCCAGTGTGCACCACAGGCACTCACCAGTCAGGAACTGGAGGAGGATCCTCTGCCCAGTTGGGCAAACTTGAGGCTTCTGCCTGTCCCAGGGCCCATTAAAAAGGGGAGTGGGCAGGGAGGGTAAAGTGGCCACAGCTGGGGTGGGAGGAGGCTCCAACAGCAGGTGCTGAGGGTTTGGGGGATAAAAGGGGAAAGTGCAGGGTGGGGTGGGAAAAGGACAGATAGGATGGGGAAGGGGAGGTGCTGCTGGAAGGAGAGGAAAAGAGAAAGATGGGGGAAAGGAAGGAGAGGAAAGGAGAATCAGGGGGAGAAAGAAGATATTGAGAGGAAGATGAATGAAAGAAAATATGGAGAGGAAAAGAGGAAGATGGGGGGAAAGAGGAGATGGAAAGGAAAGGAGGGAGATGGGAGAATAAAAAATAATAAAAAGGAAAACTGGACTTAAAAATAAAAAAAGAAATTGATCCTGCTCTGGCAGGGGGTTGGACTGGATGATCTTCTGAGGTCTCTTCCAGCCCCTAACATTCTGTGTAATTCTGCTCAGGGGTTTGACTTCCCAGCTCAGGCTCTGCTCTCTGAGGCTCTCTCTGCAGCTCAGGGCAGGGTTGCACAGCCAGAGGCTGCTCCTGGCAGGGAGAAGCTCATGGGGACAGCTCCTGCCAAGGGCTGCAGTGCAGAAAGGCTCTGGCTGAGTCTTGCTGCTGGGCACACCAAGGGCACTGCCACATCTTGTGTGCCACCTTGGGGTGCAGGAAGTCAGAGATGGCAGCTGTGGAGAAGAGCAGACAGGAGAGGTGACCCTCAACTGGCCAACAATGGATTGCATTGTGTAGATGTCATCCTCAGGAGAAAGCTGAGGACTCACTGTGTTGCCCATGAGCTAAGAATGTGTTCCTGTGGCCAGGAAGGCAAATGATCTCCTCGGGTGTGGCGTGAGGAATGCGACCAGCAAGTCGACTGAAATTCTCATCCTCATCTACTCTGCCCTTAGTCAGGCCACATCTGGAGCATTGTGTCCAGTTCTGGGCTCCCCACTTCAAAAGAGGCAGGGAACTGCTGGAGAGGGTCCAGCAGAGGCTGCAAAGCTGCTGAGGGGCCTGAAGCAGCTCTATGAGGAGCGAAGGCTGAGAGCCCTGGGGCTGAGAACCTCCAGAAGAGCAGCCCCAGAGGGGATCTGATCAATGCTGATCAATAGCTAAAGGCTGGGGGGCAAGGGGATGGAGCCAGACTCTTCTCAGCAGTGCCCAATGCCAGGGCAATGGGCACAAGCTGGAACCCAGGAGGTTCCATCTGAACAGGAGGAGAAACTTGTTTGGTGTGAGGGTGCTGGAGCCCCGGAGCAGGCTGCCCAGAGAGGTTCTCCGCAGAGATTCCAAACCTAAAAGGTGAGGGGCAGGAGGATGGGGCCAGAATCTTTCCAGTGGTGCCCAGCAACAGGGCAAGAGGCACAAATTGGAAGCCAGGAGACTTCATCTCAACAGGAGGAGAAATTCTTTGGTGTGAGGGTGATGGAGGCCTGGAGCAGGCTGCCCAGAGAGGTTGTGGAGTCTCCTTCTCTGCAGAGCTTCCAACCCCCCTTGGCTGTTGTGCTCCTGGGCAAGCTGCTGTGGGTGCCCTGCTTTAGCAGGGAGGGGGTGGGACTGGACTGGATGATCTCCAAAGATTCCTTCCCAGCCTCA
This sequence comes from Psilopogon haemacephalus, assembly GCA_013396835.1. Lineage (NCBI taxonomy): Eukaryota > Metazoa > Chordata > Aves > Piciformes > Megalaimidae > Psilopogon > Psilopogon haemacephalus. The sequence goes on from VWZI01010438.1 coordinate 102,511, forward strand.
CCATGCTGGGGTCTTGTGATGAATTGCATTGAGATGGAGTGTGCTGGAGGATGCCCAGAGGCCAGTCCACGCCATGCTGGGCTTGTTGAGCTCTGTGGTTTGCAGGAGCACCCTGCACACTCTGGCCAGGCAGCCCCTGGGCAGTGAATCTTTTGGTGTCTCTTTTTTTTTTTCTTTTTCTCCCTTGCCAAAAGGCAAACAAAGAGTCAGGGCTGGGCTGTCCCCAGTCGCCATCCTGTCTCCATGCCCTCTCCCTGTCTGCACTCACTATTCCCCTTCTTTGCAGCCTTGGCAGGAGGAGCAGTGCTTGGCTGGGCCATGGTGTGTGAACCTCCTTTTGGCTTGGCTTCATCTCTCCAAAGCTCCACCAGGAGGAGGCTGTGCTGGGAGCCCTGAACGGGCACTTGCTGGTCACAGGCCAAGGGGAGAGCTCCACTTTTGGCAGGGCTGCCAAATCCATCACCAAAGGCAGTGGAAAACAGCAGCAGAGGGAAGACTCAAAGCTGCCTTCAGCTTCTGCAGCTCCTTTTCTTGGCTGTACCCAGCCATCTCAGCATCCTTCCTGGGGAAATGGCCTGCACATTCCAGCCATGCATCTCCAGGCTTTCAGGGCTCTTTGGGCTTTTTTTTTTTTTCAGACACAGATGTGCCTCTCTCCATTTTATCCTTCCCTCTCCTCCTCCTGCTGCCCCCTTTCCCCTCTCCTCCTTCTGCCACCCCCTTTCCCCTCTCCTCCTCCTGCTGCCCCCTTTCCCCTCTCCTCCTCCTGCTGCCCCCTTTCCCCTCTCCTCCTCCTGCTGCCCTCTTTCCATCTCCTCCTCCCTCTTGCCTCTCAGAGCTTCCTCTTGCTGGAAAGCCCAATTTGCTCTAGGGAATGCAAACAGAACTCACCACAGAGGTGGGTGATGTGCTACAGAGGGGCTTCAAAGTTCCTTTTTGTTTCCTTTAAGTATGGGGGGAAAAAAAACACCTCCAGAAATGTTGTTAAATGTACCAGGATTCAGCAGAGGAATAAGGTCTAAAATATGGACATGTGGGGGGGGAAAAAGGAGAAAGAAATAGGGAGAGAGAAAATGAGCCAAACTGATGAGAGAGGAAAAGAAAGAGAAGAAAAGAGAAAGAGAATAGGAGGAGAGAAGAGACAGAAATGAAGAGAGAAGAAAATGGAAAGGAGAAAGCAGAAGAAAAGAAAAAGAGGAGAGGAGAGGAGAGGAGCCCTGTCCACCACTTAACTTGCATTCAAGTGCAGCCACCAACCCCTGCAATAAGCAGAGGAGCAGGAGGAGGCTTCTAGACAACCTGGACATGCTGAACCCCACTTCATTCCTCCTCCTGGAAGCCTGCTATGAATCACGTTTTGTGAGGGCATGGAAAAAGTGAAGAGATCTAAAACCAAAACCACTCAGGAAGTCAGGGAACTACTGGGAGGGAGTCCAGCAGAGGCTGCAAAGATGCTGAGGGGCCTGGAGCAGCTCTGTGAGGAGCAAAGGCTGAGAGCCTGGAGGAGAGCAGCCCCAGAGGGGAGCTGAGCAATGCTCAGCGAGAGCTAAAGGCTGGGGGAGAAGACTTTTGTCAGTGATGCCCAGTGGCAGGACAAGGAGCAGTGGGCACAAACTGGAACCCAGGAGGCTCCAACTGAACAGGAGGAGAAAATTCTTTGGTGTGAGGGTGCTGGAGCCCTGGAGCGGGCTGCCTGGAGAGGTTGTGGAGTCTCCTTCTCTGCAGAGCTTCCCACCCCACCTGGGCATTGTGCTCCTGGGCAAGCTGCTGTGGGTGCCCTGCTCTAGCAGTGGATTTGGACTGGGTGAGCCCCAGAGGTCCATTCCCACCCTCACCATGCTGGGATTCTGGGATATTCTAATTTAATGGCATACACTGACAGGCAGTGAGCTAGAGGCCACCAAACCAAGAGGCTGTAGCTGAACCTGACCCTCTGCCCTCGGGATTTATTTGATCAAATGTCCAAAAAAATGACTTCAGCTTTGCTTAAAATAAATAAAGAAATAACTAAATAAAAATAAGAAAGGAAAAAAAAAAAAGAAGAAGAAGAGAGAGAAAAAAGGGGGAAAAAATTAATAATGATGGATCTCAAGTCACAGAATTTGGATTAGGAATTTTGTGGTAATTTAGGAATTATGTTCAGCCTACCAAGCTGGGCAGGACATTGAATGATCTCTTCCCATGCTGTGCATCTCCAACCACCTCCCACCTGACAGACCAAGGCATTAATCTCTTTCCAGGCAGGCCACAGCCTCTCAGAGACCTCAGGCTCTGGCAAGGGGCATCTGCCAGGATGGCTTCCAGTTGGAGCAAGAGCAGGATGCAGCCACGGTCCTCAGAGTGCTGTGTTCTGAGAGCTGATTGCTCCTGCTGCTGGCAAGTGCTAAGGGTTTCCACACTGACTCTGTGCTGGGTGCTGCTGCCCAGCCCATCCAATCTCTTCTCTTTCTTTTTTTGATTTATCTGCTTCACACTCACCTCAAGAAACTTCCTTTGAGAAGTTTGGGGTGTTCAGTTTGGGGCTCCCCAGTTGCAGAGGTGCTGGAGAGAGTCTAAGGGAGGGATCCAAAGATGCTGAGGGGACTGCAGCACTGCCTGGGGAGGAAAGGCTGAGGGACCTGGGGCTGCTTAGGCTGCAGAAGAGAAGACTCAGAGGGGATTGGATCAATGTTTGCAAATCTGTGAGGGTCAGGAGGGTGGGGGACAGGCTCTGCTCACTGCTCCCTGCCATAGGCCAAGGAGCAATGGATGGAAGCTGCAGCACAGGAGGTTGCAGCTCAACACAAGAGGCAACTTCTTGCAGTCCCAGAGCAGTGGCACAGGCTGCCCAGAGAGGTTGTGGAGTCTCCTTGTCTGGAGCCTTTGCAGACTCTGTCTGGATGTGTTGCTGTGTGCCCTGAGCTGGATTGTCTGCTCCTGCTGTGGCAGGAGGGTTGGACTGGCTCTGGCCAGCCTGGTCTAGGGTAGGGTGTCCCTGCCCATGGCAGGAGGGTTGGAACTGGATGATCCTTGTGGCCTCTTCCAACCCTGACTGATTCTATGATTCTGTGGATGAACACTTTGGGTCCCTTCCAAACCCTGTGATCCTGGGCTGGGGCAAGGCTGGCAGGGCAGTGGTGGGCAAGGCTGTAAATCCATCTGAAGCCATGGCCAACCACCCACCAGCCTGGAGGGGAACTCCACAACCTGCTCCCTAGCACCTGTGAAGCTCCTCTGGCTTTGGAGCAGCTCTTCCTGCTCTCAGACAAGCTATGGGGACATCACTTTGAAAAGGGGTGTGGGACACCTTCCAGCCCTGAAAAGGGCTGCTTGCCCTTCCCTGGGAAACAAAAGGGAAAGGGGGGAAAAAAGCACCCAGCAAGTTGGCAAACAAAGCTGCTGCTCCTCTGCACTTATCAGTTTTGCTCCATATATTTCATTTATGGCCTTTTTTTTGGTGGTTGTTTTATTGCCCAGAGGAAGCCCTGGCAAGCTCCTTTGCCTTTATGCCCTGCTAACACCAGCTCAGTGGAGCTGTGGGACTGACCACAGGCACATCTGAGCATCATTCACTCCAAATTCCAGTAAATGTTTTTTTCTAGCATGGAACTAAAAGTAAGAAAGCAAAACTATCTCCTCCTGGGGAGCAACTAACCTCACTGCTACCCCCACAACGTTCTGCTCAACTCCACCAGCTACTCTGCCTCTCCTGTGGCACCCCTGGGCTGGGCTGGCTTCAGCTGATTGGTGATGTTTGAGTCAGGGATGGTCCCTCCAGCCCTCCATAGGTCACAGGGTGTAAGGGGTTGGATCAGACGGATGTTGGGTTTGGAAGAGAGCTTCATGGATCAGAGGGTGTTAGGGGTTGGAAGGGACCTCTGTGGATCACAGGCTCACAAGATGCTGTGAGTTGGAAGGGACCCAAAGAGCTCATGCAGTCCAACCCCCCTGCCACAGCAGGACCAGACAATCCAGCTCAGGAACACATCCAGACAGGTCTGGAAAGGCTCCAGAGAAGGAGATTCCACAACCTCCCTGGGCAGCCTGTGCCAGAGTCTCACCACCCTCACTCCAAAGAACTTCCTCCTAACATCCAGTTTCAATCTTCCCTCTGCCACTTCAAACCCATTCCTCCTCCTTCTCCTGGCATTCCAAGCCCTTGTCAATAGTCCCTCCCCAGCCCTCCTGTAGCTCTGTTCAGATCCTGCAAGGCCACCCCAAGGTCTCCTGGCAGCCTTCTCCTCTGCAGGCTGCAGAGCTCCAACTCTCTCAGCCTGTCCTCAGAGCAGAGCTGCTGCAGCCCTCTCAGCTGCATCTTGGTGGCCTCCCCTGGACTGGCTCAAACAGTTCCATGTCCTGCTTCTGTCTCCAGTTACCTGTGAGAAGCCTCTCCACAGTGTCCCTTCAGGTAGCTGTAGAAACCAATGGGGTCTCCCCTCAGCCTCCTCTTCCTCAAACCACCACCTTGTGATCAGGTTCTGCATTGGGATTTTGGAGGAAGAAGAATCTGCAGAGCTGGAGAGAAGAGGAACAAAAGAGGCCAGAGCTGAGCAGAGCAGCAGTGAGAAAGCATCAGCTGGGAGGAAGCAGAAAAGTTGGCACCAAGCAAGGAAAGACTCCCTGCCAGAGTCTCAAGACCTCCAACCAATCCTCATCCTTTCCCCTTGGGATTTTGACGACTTTCTCTATTCACAGCATTAAATTCCTTGTAAGAAACTGTGAGAGGTTGGTAGGAATGGCAGAGGGCAAAGTGGGAAGCCTGAGAGCAAGAGGGAAATCAAAGCAAGCTGAGTGCAGACCCTGGAGCAGGACCTGTCCAGCCCACTCCAGCCCAGGCTGAGTGCTCTCAGGGACTCACTGCCTGTTGAATCACAGAGTCATCAGTGCTAGAAATAGACCTCTAAGGTCATCCAGCCAGACCTTGAGTGGGTTATTAGCAGAGAAAAGGACTCCTCAGCATCACTTCTACCTTTAAAGGCAGGCACCCACCCCTGGATACTGTAGGAGCAAGGCACTCAGGGAGTCCTCAGTCAGCATCCCTCACTGGTTGGGTCAGAAATAAATGCTGCCAGCGTCATCAAAAGGCTCTCAGGAACTCACAGGTGCCCTTCTTGAAGCTTTCTGGAAATTGCCTCTTTTCTGGTTAAATTAAGAATCCACCCAGGGCAAGAAGCAGCTCTTGAATAAAAACCTCACTAGTTCTGGAGGCTTCCTGCTGTAACACTTCAGCAAAACCTCTCTGATGGGTAGTTTCTCCCTCTCTTTTGCCTCTTGATCCCCATGAAAAGCATCTCCTTTGTCTTGTTTGCCAAGAGGAAATTAGCAGAAAGCTTTCTGAAGTGAATTAGTCCCAAAAGGACACCTCCTTAGCTCAGGGGATGAATCCAGGAGTAGCTTCCTCCAGGAGGCTCTTCAAGTCCTTAGCTCACTTAGCAAAAGGTGAGTCAGGTGGCAGGAAGGATGTGTGCCCTCTCCTGAGGGGCCTGGCAGCATGAAAAGGATCCTTCAGCAACCTCCCTGAGCAGCTGCACAAGAGAATCACAGAATCACAGAGTGTCAGGGGCTGGAAGGGACCTCCAAAGCTCAGGCAGCCCAAAACCCCTGCCACAGCAGCATCTCCTACACCAGATCACACAGAAACACATCCAGGCAGGGTTGGAATATCTCCAGAGAGGGAGAATCCACAATCCCCCTGGGCAGCCTTTTCCAGGGCTCTGGCACCCTCACAGGGAAAAAATCCTCCTCATCTTTAAATGAAGTTTCCACCCAGTGCCCCTTGGCCTGTCCCTGGGCATCACCCAGCAGAGCTGGCTCCAGCCTCCTGCCACTCACCTGCACATCTTTAGAAGCATTGCTGAGGTCACCTCTCAGGCTCCTCTGTTGCCAGCAGCACAGCCTCAGCTCCCTCAGGCTCTGCTCCTAACAGAGCTGTTCCCTTCCCTTCAGCATCTTTGTGGCTCTGTGCTGGACTCTCTCCAGCAGTTCTGTATCCCTCTTGAACTGGGGTTCCCAGAACTGGACACAGTGCTGCAGATGTGGCCTCAGCAGGGCAGAGCAGAGGGGCAGGAGAACCTCTCTTGACCTACTCACCACAGCCCTTCTAATCCACCCCAGAACGTCCTTGCCCCTCCTGGCCACCAGAGCACATTGCTGGTTCATACTCACCCTCCCATCCACCAGGACCTTCAGATCCTTTTGCCCTTTGCTGCCTCCCAACAGCCAATGCCACAGGGCTGAAGAAACCTCTCCAGCAGGACTTTCCAGATTCTCAAAGCAGCTCCCACTGTGCCGGCTTGAGGCTGAGCCTGTCTCAAAGGGTTCAGCTGAATTTACACCCAATGTATTTCCATCAGTCTGGGTTTTAAGCCTCCTACCCCTAACAACAGATGCTCATGAGCCACACACTGGAAGAGTCAATGTTGTAGAATCACAGAATGGTTTAGGTTGGAATGGACCTCAAAAATCATCCAGCCCCAACCCCACTTGCCCTTCTGGGTGTTCTTCTGGCCTCCACCACGTGGAGCAGGAGTTACTGTGTCCTGCTGGACCTCCCTCGGGCCAGCAGAGAAAAACAATCCATGACAAAGCAGCCACAGCCCAGATGCATCCAGCAGCCCTTGGGTTTTGGAAAGGGTCCTGTGGACAGGAGGACTTCACAGCCATGAGTCACCAGGCAGCAGCAGGAGGTCTCAGCAGACATATGAAGCCCACATGAGCAGCTGATGATGGCATGCGAGCTCCCTTAAATCCAACACAGGCAGCCAGGCCAAGAGGTATGGAGCCAAACATCTGCTGCCCCACAAGGAGCCAACCCACTCAACCTGGCCCAGCACAGGGGGTGGCAGCTCAGCCTCTCCCTGCTCCTTCCCGGATGAAACTGGAGCCTCCCTGAACGCCTGAGGGGAGAGGAGCCCCAGCAGATGTGCAGTGCCCTGTGGGGTGCCAGGTGGTGACCCACGGAACACCACCAGCTTGGAGGAGGAGATGCCAAGTGAGAGTGGGGAAATCACAGAACCAAAGCAACACCCAGGCTGGCAAAGCCCCTCAGGGTCACCAAGCCCAACCTAGAAGCCTACTCCACAAGATTCACCTTCAACCCTCTCCCCAAGCACCACATCCACACCACCCTGCAACACAGCCAGGCTGGGTGACTCCACCACCTCCCTGGGCAGCTCACTCCAGTCCCTGACCACTCTATCCTTGAAAAACTTCTCCCTAATGTCCAATCTAAACCTCTCCAGCCTCAGCTTGAGACCATTCCCCCTTGGTCTGTCTCCAGTTCCCTGTGAGCAGAGCCCAGCAGCAGCCTCTCCACAATGTCCCTTCAGGCAGCTGCAGACAGCAATGAGCTCTGCCCTCAGCCTCCCCTTCCTCAAACCACCACCCTCTGATCAGGTTCTGCATTGGGATTTTGGAGGAAGGAGAATCTGCAGAGCTGGAGGGAAGAGGAACACAAGAGGCCAGACCTGAGCAGAGCAGCAGTGAGAAAGCATCAGCTGGGAGGAAACAGAAAGGTGGCACCAAGCAAGGAGAGCCTCCCTGACAGAGGGATTTGGGGGGC
>VWZI01010439.1:327-41760 GCA_013396835.1 Psilopogon haemacephalus
ATTAGATAGATAATTCTCATTAAAACTTGGGTGAAGTGACAGGGGTGCGTTATGTTGGTTTGAGCTAATTGGAGAATTTGAGTGAAAAATTAGACTATTCGCTGAGAGAGAGTTAAACACACAGTGTCACTTCACCTAGTTCCACTGAGAGAAGGAAAAAAAAAAAATGTTTTAAGAGATGTTCCCAAAGCAAACGAGATTAGCAGAGGGCCAGTCTGCTTTGGGTCTGAGCTGGCTCCGGCATCTTTCTCCTTTGTCTCTCGGTCTTGGTGGCTGAATTCAGAGTAAAATCACTAAACCTACTAACCTTTTCTCCTACCATTAATCCCTCTGATCTTCAGCTTATCTGCAGCATCAGGAGGTGGTGAAATAAAGCTGGGAAAGGGGGGAAAGGTGGTAGGGGGGTTTGGTTACCCTCTCTTGGGGATTTTGGTCTCCGGGAGGGGTGTGGTGTGTGTGTATTACCTTTTTTACTGTATATTTCTGTAAATATCTGTTGTATCTTGTAAATATTTGCTTGTATATTTGCATTGTTGTAAATATAAAGCTTCATTTATTAACTTCCAGTGTGTTTTTCTGAGTTTTAGCCTGGGCTTAAAAGGGTGGGGGGGGACAGGTAACTGCAAACCCACTAGACCCGGTGAGACCCCACCTGGAGTACTGCATCCAGTTTTGGAGCCCCTATTACAAGAATGATGTGGACGTGCTGGAGTGTGTCTGGCCATGAGGATGCTCAGAGGACTGGAGCACCTCTGCTATGTGGACAGACTGCAAGAGTTGGGGCTGTTCAGTTTGGAGAAGAGGAGGCTCTGAGATGACCTTCTTGTGGCCTTCCAGTATCTGAAGGGGGCGTACAAAAAAGCTTGGGAGGGGCTTTTTAGGGTGTCAGGTAGTGATAGGACTAGGAGGAATGGAGCCACGCTGAAGGTGGGTAGGTTCAGACTAGATGTGAGGAGAAATTTCTTCAGCATGAGAGTGGTGAGACCCTGGAATGGGTTGCCCAGGGAGATGGTTGGGGCTGCTTCACTGAGGATGTTTAAGGCCAGGCTGGATAAGTCTCTGGTGTAATGGGTGTAATGTGAGTGTTCTGACTCCTCCCAAGAGGTGGTCTGGCCTGCCTCCAGGTTTCATGGTTAACCACTCCCACTTCCTGCTAAGGACTTTACTATAAAAGGGGAGACATCTTGTCTTTTCTCTCTCTCTCCTCCTCTTGTCCTGACTGCCTGAGCAACTCTGCTTTCTGCTGCCAGACCATCATGTGCTCTCTGTCAACACATGGAGAGTGCCACCATTTTTATTTGGAACTTGGACTAACTGCTTTTCACCATCAAATTCCTATATCCTGCCTTCATCCAAAATCAAAACCAACCATCTCAGCATTTGGACTCAGTTGCCTTCCATGGGTTGTATTTATATTTTGTTCCCCTTTTTACCCAGCTTCTGTAATTTTTCCTCATTCTCCCATATCCTGCGTTCTGGTTTCTCTTTTATTCCCCCACCTTCTGTAAAAAAAACCTTCACCTCCTATTTATTGTTAGAGTTTTATACCTTTTACTTCCAAATCGGATTGAGTACTTATTGGGCTTTTGGGCTCAGAGGTAGCTAGCTTAAACCAAATACACTCTGGGCAGCCTGATGTAGGGTAGGGTGTCCCTGCCCATGGCAGGGGAGTTGGAACTAGATGATCCTTGTGGTCCCTTCCAGCCCTGACTGATTCTATGATTCTAAGGCTTTAGAGGGACTTTTCATAAGAATGTCTAGCAACAGAACAAGGGGGAATGGTTTTAAGCAGAGGAATAGTAGGCTTAAGTTTGGTTCTTAGGAAGGTGTTTGGTACAAGGGTGGTAAGGCTCTGGAATAGGCTACCTGGGAAGGTTGTGGATGCCTTCTTCCTCAGTGATGTTCAAGGACAGATTGGATGAGGCCTTCAGCAGCCAAGTTTAGTTGTTCCCATGGCAGCGACGTTGGAGTAGGTGATCTCTAATGTCCTTTCCTACCTAAGCTATTCTATGATTTAGCTGTATATTTTTAAAGTGTAAAAAATGTAGTATTCATAGATTTATCTGTATCTGTGTGCCTCATCCCAGGGAACTCTGTTCTGCTGCTCTTAATCATTCGTTATGTTCTACTTTGAAGACGATACTATTGCTGTTAGAAAAAACATAGCTGTGGGAAACATGCTCCTTAATTTGTTGTGGGAATGTGAAATAATGAGCAGTCTGGCCTTGGTTCACACAGTTGAGGAAAACAATCAGTGGTATGCAGACCATCTGACCTGGGCTCCCATAGCATGGCAACAGCCCTCACATGAGATAATGGATACAGATGGCCTAGGTTATCTATGCTAAGGACTGGGGTTGTGCTTGCCTAGGTTATGCTAACAGATGAATATTTGTAGGCGTGGTGCTTGGTACTTGGCCTATATAAACACAGGTGTAATGGGTAATAAAGGGCTTCTACTAATTCACATTGAATTTCATGGAGTCCATGATGCATCCTTTGCTGAGCAGCATTGCCGTCTGACAAGTGGTGCTGCCCAACGTGATTATGGACACTGCTATCCAACAGGAGAATTTGCGGTGCACGGAAAATCACTGATTAGCAACGAAGCCCCAGCTAGATGACAGCTTGGCTGGACCATGGCCATGCCACCGTATGAGCACTGTGGAATGTAAAGGAATGTCATGATGGACACCCTAGAGAGGTGAGCAGCCAGGGGCAAGATGGAAAATAGTGTGTCTAGAGAAGAAAAAGTGCATTGTGAAGCTCCTCTCCCATATCCTCTCTGAGAGGGATTAAGTATGAGGTTGATGTCCTCTCTAAGACTGCTAAAGACTAAATTCTTTACCTGAGACCCTACTAAGAAGATGTTAGAAAAAAGAGCTGAAAAATGCGGAAAACTGCCTGTAAGAACTTTGCTAATTTGTTTTGAATGTAATGCACAATTTGCCTTTTTAGAAAGAATACTTCAGGACTTGTATTCCTAAAGCGGAGTAAGGAATTGGCTGGACGCATGCAGAGTGGTGATCAACAGCACAATGTCCACCTGGAGACCAGTGCCAAGTGGCATCCCTCAGGGGTCAGTGCTGTTTAACATCTTTGTCAGTGACATGGACAGAGGAATTGAGTGCACCCTCAGCAAGATGGCGGATGACACCAATCTGTGTGGCACAGTCAACTTGTCAGAGGGCAGGGATTCCATTCAGGGGGACCTGGACAGGCTGGAGAGGTGAGCCCAGGCCAACCTCATGAAATTCAACGAGGCCAAGTGTAAGGTCCTGCACCTGGATCGGCGCAATCCCAAGCACAAATACAGGCTGGGTGGTGAATGGCTGGAGAGCAGTCCAGAGGAAAAGGACCTGGGGGTCTGGGTAGATGAGAGGCTCAACATGAGCCGACAGTGTGCGCATGCGGCCCAAACAGCCAACTGTGTCCTGGACTGCATTAAGAGAAGCGTTGCCAGCAGGGCAAGGGAGGTGATTCTTCCCCTTTACTCTGCTCTTGTCAGACCCCACCTGGAGTANAGAAGAGAAGGCTTCAAGGAGACCTTAGAGTAGCCTTCCAGTATCTGAAGGGGGTATACAGAAAGGCTGGGGAGGGACTATTTACAAGGTCTTGTAATGACAGGATGAGGGGTAATGGGTTTAAATTGGCAGAGAGGAAATTTACACGGGCTGTTAGGAGGAAGTTCTTCACAGTGAGGGTGGTGAGACACTGGAACGGGTTGCCCAGGGAGGTTGTGGCTGCTCCCTCCCTGGATGTGTTCAAGGCCAGGTTGGATGAGGCCTTGAGCAACTTGATCTAGTGGGAGATGTCCCTGCCTATGGCAGGGGGTTGGAACTGGATGATCTTTGAGGTCTTTGCCAACCTGAACCATTCTATGGTTCTATGATTCTAGGAGGTGCCTTACTACAGGCCATTGCAACTATTACAAGGTACCATCACACCTGTGGAGTTGAGTTACATTGCAATCAAACAGGCAGCATGTAATATTGCAATATAACTTGATATCTTTGACTTCCAAAAATAAAAAAGGGGGAATTCTCCAGATACCTCACACAGAGAGTTTCAGCCTAGAAAATGCAAATAGATCTATTACTGTAGGGAAAGTATGTGTTTGTTTGTTGCCTACAGGTCTTCGATGGATAGCCAGCTTATGTTCAGCCTGCATTTGGCAGTGAGCAGAAGTCTTGCTCAAGAGGGTCATGCAGACATCATGGCAAGAAATTGAGATTTGTCCTACAATATGGATATTGTTAACCTCATTAACATCAAACATGTCTCTGATTGTAATCTATGAGTGTAAACAAGCAGGGAGAAGTGTGCATGCTTGAGATGATAGCTGCATTGTCCTGACAGTATGCTAGGAGTTACTTTTACCCACTTTATTAATTGGTTTAATGCAGAAGCTTTCAGCAATTCTTTTGAGAGAAACGGGCAACACTACAAATAGAGATACCAGCTCGATGTTAGGAAAGATGGGAACAGTTGTTTTGTTAGTCCAGTTGTTCTGTGTAATAATGTTCAAAGTGCCGTGGTTGTTATCTCTTGTGATAGGCTCTGCAGTAGATGATTAAAGCTGCCTTTTTGTAAAGCAAAAAGGGAGAATTGTGGGAATGTAAAATAATGAGCAGTCTGGCCTTGGTTCACACAGTTGAGGAAAACAATCCGTGATATGCAGACCATCTGACTTGGGCTCTCATGGCATGACAGCAGCCCTCACGTGAAATAATGGATGCAGGTGGACTAGGTTATCTATGCTAATGACTGGGGTTGTGCTTGCCTAGGTTATGCAAATAGATGGATATTTGTAGGCGTGGTGCTTGGTACTTGGTCTGTATAAACACAGGTGTAATGGGTAATAAAGGGCTTCTACTAATTCACATTGAATTGCATGGAGTCCATGGTGCATCCTTTGCTGAGCAGCGTCACCATCTGACAATCTGCGACTTTGAAAATGCTTGACTTATTATATGTGTTTTACTACGAACACTGGTTTTGTACATAGAAATCATAATGGAGAACCAGTAAGTTGTTTGGGTTTTGTTGGGTTTTTTTAATAGCTTATTTGTGTTTGCAGTACTATATGAAGATTCCATGGCCGGGATTTTTAAGGAACAGGCATGTGATCTGAAACTAAAAATATGCTATCATTTAATAACTGTGAGTGCCTGCTAACTGAGTGGTACATTAGGCTGTATCACTTTCTTACATTGGTTTGCTTTCTAGTTCCTTACAAGCCTTATCCATAGCTCCTGAAAAGGTAGTGGATAGGTGTAAGCTTCTCACATTTTGGATACGTACTTGTTTTTCTTGCTTTCTTTCGTTTACTTTAAAAGATGCTTGATTCAAAGTCCATTGTGGTTCTTTGCTTTTTAAAAGAAAGTTGTTTATCTTGGGGTTTAAAAACTTTAAGTCTTTAAAACTGAAAGTATGTCTTTAAAATTGATTACCTATGTGATGAGAGCTGCATTATGCAACTATTCAGCTCTCTGGGGCAGTGAATTTATTGAATTACCAGCAGCACCAGAGCTGTAAAATAAGTTCTCTGTGGTTTGTTAGTCTGACCTTTTAAGTGCTTTTGAAAGCAATTCTTGCTACTTCTGTAAGTACATAAATAGGCGTCTGCTTTGTTCTCTGCCTTTGTAGCACTGCTAATGCCCCAGAAGATGATGCTCCAAATAGATACTCCAGAACAGACAGGACAGCTTACAGCAGGTACAGCAGGGATGCAAATTCTTCTGGCAGTTCCATACCAAGTAACACTTTGGAAAAGAGGATTGAAGAACTTGAAAAGGTAAGTGCTAACAACTGCATGGCAAAGATCTGAATTAAAGTACTTTTGAAACTCCACAGAGAATCACGAAATCATAGAACGTTAGAGGTTGGAAGAGACCTCCAGAGATTACTGAGTCCACCACCCCTGCCGAAGCAGAATCACCCAGGGTAGTCTGCACAGGAATGCATCCAGGCAGGCTTTGAAAGTCTCTAGAGGAGGAGACTCCACAACCTCTCTGGGCAGCCTGCTCCAGGGCTGTGTTACCCTCACTGTAAAGAAGTTTCTCCTCATGTTGAGACGAAACCTTCTCTTTAGCTGTTGCTCCTTGTCTTACTGCTGTGGACCACGGAAAAGAGATTGGCCCCCCGCCACTTGACATCCACCCCTCAGTTATTTGTACACATTGATCAGATCCCCTCTCACCTTCTCCAAACTGAACAGCCCCAGGGCTCTCAGTCTCTCTCCATGGGAGGAGATACTCAAGTCCCTCAGTCATCCTTGTGACTCTCTGCTGGAATCTCTCCAGCAGGTTGCTGTCTCTCTTGAACTGGGGAGACCAAAACTGGACACAGTATTGCAGATGTGTTCTCACCAGGGCAGAGTAGAGGAGAATCTCCCTGATGCCCCAGGCTGCCTTTGACTTTCTTGGTCACAAGGGCACAGTGTTGGCCCATGTCTGCATGGGCAGCACTCCAAGGCCTTTCTCCATGGAACTGCTTTCCAGCAGAGCAGCCTCAACCTGTACTGGTGCCTGTTGTTATTCCTTCTCTGCTGATGGACCCTACACTTGTCCTTACTGAACTTCCTGTGGTTAGCCTTTGTCCAGATCTCAGCCTGCCCAGAGCTCGTTGGATGGCAGCACAGCCAACAGGAAATTGTAAAACATATCACACAATCTTAGAAATGATGCTCAAGCTTGAAGTGCATAGTTTTGACTGCAAACAATGTATAAAGAATCAGACTGAGAATTTTCTAATTTCTAAGAGAACAGACCTGTGAACTTTCTAATCACAGGTGTTTAGTTTTCCTTTGGTATATTAATGAGAATTAGCTAAGGTGAAGATAATATACTTAAATGCACAGAGCTCTGCTTTCTCTTATATGTACCTTATGACACCAACACAGGGCAAATAACTTGTATGAAGAAGAGATTCACTGGCTATTCTGAAAATTAGCAAGCCTGCTTCTGGTCTACTTCTTGGTTTGGATTCTATTGAAATACAAAGCTTCATCACTATCCAGTTGTTTGTTAAAGTTTTAAACATTTAAAATAAATATTGGAAACAAAATATTTGTTTTTTCATGTATTCTTCATACAGTTTTGGGAAAATGGAATCATGTTAAAGCTGAGATCTCCACCTAGAACATCTAAAGTCTTGCTAAAGAGTGTCCTCTGTAGAATCTCTTACTGACTTCGCTGTCTTCCTCTGAAGCAGATTTTTGTGAGTGACTTGCCAAGTACTCTTAAGTTTGTGTGGAAGAAAATTACTAAATAAACACAATAGATCTTTTTTGGAAAGGATGAAAGTAAAGGGTATTTTACAAAAATTACCTTTTTTGTTTACAGAATTGGGGAAGCCTGATTTGAGCAAAGTGGAGCATAATTCTTTCTTCCAAATTGGCTTCCTTCTGAAATGATTTAACTGCCACTAACACAGAAAATAGAGGAAGACTTAAGGACTTTTTTTCAGTATCCCGAACTCTGATTTTCTGAATTCCTAATGGGAGTTTTCATCTTTCCTCACGTTCAGCCCTCAGATCTAACAGTCTGTCTTCGTTCATTGTTAATAGCAATGTTAAGAGTTTGAACACCTCTCCAGCTTCCCCGCTAAGTCCCCTACAACCTGAAGCAAACACACACCCCTCCTCAAAACCTAAACAAACAGAAAAAGGAATAACCTTCCCAATACAGCCAACTTAGAAGCTGCTGCTTTACATGTATTTATTTCTGGTTTGGGCCCTTGTCCGATTATTCTTTTGTTTATTAAAATTTTATTTCTGAAATCAGAGGTATCACACTGTGATAAAAATACTCTTTTCAATGTGCTTCTTTACCACCTTGAAATGTAAGGTCTTGAAGATACAGATTTGACTTGTAGAAAAGGAATTACTGGTAAGTGTGTGTGCGTTTATTCTTTCCTTGTTTTAAATGGCAATATCTAAAAACTGTCTATTAAAACAAAAAATTACATTTCAAACTTTATATTCCGGTTTTAGGAACTTGCAAAGGAGAGACAGGAAAATTCAAGATTAGTGAAGATGATACAGGACAAAGAGGAACTAATTGGAAAGCTGAAGGAAGAAATTGATTTATTGAACAGAGTAAGTGGTTATTTTCTTATATCTTGCTATATAAAGAGGAGATAAAAGTCTCTGTATTCTCTGTGCTGCGTTTCAGGCACTCTCATCCACTAGGCAAGGTCAGAAGGGAGGTGTGTTAATTTTAGAATCATAGAATCACCCAGGTTGGAAGAGACCTCCAAGACCATCCAGCCCATACTATCACCCAGCCCTATCCAATCAACTAGACCATGGCACTACATGCCCCATCCGGTCTTTTCTTGAACACCTCCAGGGATGGTAACTCTGGCAGCTCCACCACCTCCCTGGGCAGCCCATTCCAATGCTAATCACTCTCTCTGTGGAGACTTCCTAATATCCAGCCTATACCTTCCCTTGTACAACTTGAGACTGAATCACAAAATCACAAAATTAAATCGGTTGGAAAAACCTCCCCAGGCAGCCATTCCAATGGGCAACCACTCTTTCTGTGTAGAGCTTCTTCCTAATGTGCAGCCTAAACCTGCCCTGGCGCAGTTTGGGACTGGGTCCTCTTCTTTTGTCACTGGGTGCCTTGGTGAAGAGACCCACCTCTGCCTGGCTACAGTCTGTCTTTAGGTAGTAGTAGAGAACAGTAAGATCTGTCCTGAGGCTTCTCTTCTCCAGGCTGAACATCTACCTCAGCCGCTTCTCGTAAGACTTGTGCTCCAGCCCGCTCACCAGCCTTGGTGCCCTTCTCTGGACGCATTCAAGCACCTCATCATCTTTCTTCAATTGAGGGGCCCGGAACTGGATACAGGACTCAAGGTGTAGTCTAACCTAGTACAGGGGCAGAAGGACGTCCTTGTCCTGCTGGTCACACTATTCATGATTGAGGCCAGTTTGCCATTGGCCTTATTGGCCACCCAGGTACACTGCAGGCTCACATTAAACTGCCAACCAGTACCCTCAGGTTTCTCTTTCTCTGGCTGCTCTCCAGCCGCTCTGTCCCCAGCCTGTAGCGCTGCATGGGGCTGTTGTGGCCAAAGTGCAAAATCTGGCACTTGGACTTGTTAAAATTCATGGTGTTGTACTGTGCCCATCTGTCCAGCCTGTCCAGGTCCCTCTGCAGAGCCCTTCTGCCCTCTAACATATTGACACTTGCTCCCAGCTTGGTGTTGTCTGCAAACTTTCTAATGGAGGACTCAATCCAAATCATCCGTAAAGATATTACATAGGACTGGGCCCAGCACTGGTCACTGGGGCACACCACTAGTGACAGCTGCCAGCTGGATACAGTACCATTCACGACCACTCTCTGGGCCTGGCCCTCTAGCCAGTTTCTAACCCAGCACAGAGTGCCTCTGTCCAAGCCATGGGCTGCCAGCTTGGCCAGGAGTTTGCTATGGCAGACAGTGTCAAAGGCCTTGCTGAAGTCCTACACAGCCTTCCACCGGGTGGGTCACCTGCTCATGAAAAGAAATCAGGTTGGTCAAGCAGGACCTGCTCCTTCTAAATATGTGCTGGCTGGGTCTGATCCCCTGGCCATCCTGTAGGTGCCCTGTGATTGCACTCAGGATGATCTGTTACATTATCTTTCATGGCACTGAGGTCAGGCTGACAAGTCTGGAATTTCCTGGGTCCTTCTTCCAACCCTTCCCCACACTGGCAGCTTTCAGTCTTCAGGGACCTCTCTAGTGAGCCAGGACTGTTGATAAATGATTGAGAGCAGTTTGGTGAGCTCATCTGCCAGATCTCTCAGCATCCTAGAATGGATCCCCTCTGGTCCCATAGACTTGTGAGGATCCAAGAGGCTCAACAAGTCCCTAACTACTTCCTCCTGGATTACAAGGAGGTTGTTTTGCTCTCTGTCCCCACCTACCAGCTCAGGAGGCCCACTGTATGGAAGACAACCTGCCTTACTATTGAAAATTGAGGCAAAGAAGGTGTTAAGCACCTCTGCCTTTCCAACTTCTCTAGTCAGTACATTCCCTTCCTTGTCCAATAAAGTGTGGAGGTTAGCCTTGCCCCTCTTTCTGTCATTAATACATTCATTACAACATTTCTTGTTATCATTCACAGCAGTGGCCAGTCTAAGTTCTAACTGGGCTTTGGCCTCTAATTTTCGTCCTACACAACATGGCAACATCCTTAATTTTTTCCTGAGTTACTATCCCCTCTTTGTGGAGAGCTTTATAGAAGAGTGGTTAAAGGAGAGAGGGCATGATTGCATTGAGCTGGTTGAGAAATAGCATGGGCACTGTGCAGGGAGGCAGTAACCTTGAGGGAGAAATCATATAATAACAGGATGTAGGTGCAAAAACTAACCCGTGCAAAACAGAATGTAGTTAGCCACAGGAATGTAAGTTATGCTGTGAGAAGGACAAGGGCGAGAGATAATAAAGAGCCAATCATGAGCTCTGCCTTTGCAATATGTATGAGCTTCATTAACGCGGCTATATAACTGTGAGCTTCTTATCAATAAACTTGAGGCTTGTTGAACATCATCGGGTGTGCATGTCTCCCGTCGTTTTCCCACACCTCTTTCTGAAGGTGATATGCCCTCATTTTATTCCCTTAATTGCTTCACAAGTCCTTCACCCATCCAGGCTGGTCATCTTCCCCAGTGGCTCTGCTTTTGTCACACAGGCACAGACTGTTTCTGGCAGTAAGTCCAACCTTCCTGGACCCTTTTGTTTATTAGAACTTTTGAGCTAGTTCTTTGAACAAATCAGAGTCTGCTCTCTGAAAGTCCAGTGTGGATGTTTTATTGATGCTCCTCCTAGCTTCACTGCATATTCAAAACTTTTATCATTTCATGGTCACTGCACCCCAAACAGCCTCTGACTACCATATCTCCCACCAGCCTTTCTCTATTTATAAACAGCATGTCGAGCAGAGCCTCACCACTGGTAGGCTGGCACACTAGCTGTGTCAAGAAGCTATCCTCTATACTCTCTAAAAACCTTCTAGAGTGCCACCTCTCTGCTGTGTTGAGTTCCCAGCAGATATCTGGCAGGTTAAAGTCACCTGCAAGGACAAGGCCTGTGTTGCGATTATTAGTTTTTATTACTATTAATAATCACGGTTTTGCTGGGATTATTTTGCCAGGTTTGTTTGGATGGTCAGTTGGCAAGAATAACTGCACAAAATCGCTTAAAACACTGAATTAAACAGTTTAAACAGTCAGAACTTAGGAAACAGAGAGCCTGGTAACAAAAGCAATCCTAACAGCGGGTGAAAACACTGATGAACGCGCGCTAGATAAAGAGCTTTTCCCAAGAAAGAGGAAAGAAGGAGCTTGTCCTGAAGGAAAGAGGAAAAAGAAGGGGGTTTGCCGTGCCGTGGTTGCAAAACGCTGTGCTGCTGCTGCTCACTGCAAAGCACGTGGCTGCTGCTGGACAGGGTGCGGAGACGTGTGTTCCTTGCGGGGGTGGAGGGAGAGAGAGCGCTAACGGCCCATTGCACCCGCTTAAATACCTCATTAGGAAGCGTGGAACTGACCAATAGGCACTTAGCGTTCCATTGTCTGGCCAATTGGTTCAAAAGTCCCACGCCCAGGGGCGGGTCCTAACACCCTGAGAGACAGCCCAGGTCATCTGACTCATGCATGTGACCTATCATAGACTCATAGAATGGTTTAGGTTGGCAAAGACCTTACAGATCATCCAGTTCCAACCCCCCGCCATAGGCAGGGACACCTCCCACTAGATCAGGTCGCTCAAGACCTCATCCATCCTGGCCTTGAACACATCCAGGGAGTGAGCAGCCACAACCTCCCTGGGCAACCTGTTCCAGTGCCTCACCACCCTCACTGTGAAGAATTTCTTCCNGTGCTCCAGCCCTCTGATCATCTTTGTGGCCCTCCTCTGGACTCTCTCCAGTAGTTCCATGTCCTTCCTGTGCTGGGGACTCCATAACTGCACACAGTACTCTAGGTGGGGTCTGACGAGAGCAGAGTAAAGGGGGAGAATCACCTCCCTTGCCTTGCTGGTAATGCCTCTCTTAATGCAGCCCAGGACATGGTTGGCTGTCTGAGCTGCGTGTGCACACTGCAGGCTCATGTTGAGCTTCTCACCCACCCAGATCCCCAGGTCCTTTTCCTCACAAGCCCTGTCCATGTGGCCTGAGACTTCCTGGTTCTGAAACCATGTGGTCTGCCCCTGCAACCCACCTCCGGACCTTTGAACAGAAGGTGGAAGGGAACCTCAGGAAGTGAATCAACTCTGGGCAGGAATTATGCCCATACCAGGACATACTACCCCATTGCCCTTTGGGCAGTTTCATGCATCAAAGCTGGGGATTTACACCTTAATACAGAAGCTTTGATACAGAGTCCTAAGTGTAGTAAGGTCTGAGTCCAATCAGGCTTCTTCCCACGCTGGTCATCTTCTTTGGTTGTCCTCGGCACTGAGTCTCTGAAGACGTCGAGTGTCCTTCTCGGTGATGGTCCAGTCTGGCTCTTTTGATGACTGGTACCGTCTGTGACTGGTCCTGGTCCAGCTGGCATCAGGGTCCTGGTCCAGGTTACACCTGTACAAGGGCAAACTGGCCTCGGTGCGTAGTGGACCAGGCGGCTGGACTAATGATCAGGAATGACCCACCGCACACTGATGCAGTATGTCTTTCCATGGGCATCCAGGGCTTCCCATGCATGCAGTCCTCAGGGTTTTGCCAGTGTCATTGGAACTATTCCAACTGATGGCAACTTTACTAATACAGGTTGGCCCACCTGCATTTTTAGCAGAGAGTGATGTGGTTTGCTCTCTGATCTACCTGGCACACAAACTGCATCTACCATTGGTTCAGGGGGACAAAAGGCTTTGACTTTGGGGCTGCCATAACTTCCCCATCGTTTGTTCACAATGAAAACCGCCTGGGCTACGCGCTTGTCCCAATTAGCTTTAGAGACTTTGGCATGTCTCTTGACAATATGTCCAGAGAAGGGCCACAAGGATGATCAGAGCATTAGAGCTCCTCTGCCATGGAGACAGACTGAGAGAGTTGGGGCTACTCAGTCTGGAGAGGAGAAAGCTCCGAGGAGACCTTATCTGAAGAGGGTTACAAGAAAGCTGGAGGTGGACAGGTAGTGATAGGACTAGGGGGAATGGAACAAAACTAGAAATGGGTAGATTTGGCTTTTCACCATGAGGATGTGTTGCGATTATTAATAACTGGTTATGAATTATTAATATTTTATTAATATTATTTATTATTAATAATAATTTTTAAAAAATCAGGAAAATTCCCTGAGGTTCTTTGGGTATTCGGTCGATAAGAGGCAGTTACACAAAGGTCATTTATAAACACAGAATCATAGAGCTTAAACAGTTTAACCTGTCAGAACTTGGTAAACAGGGAACCTGCTAACAAGGGAAATCCTAATCCTGCCTATACTCAAAGACGTGATAGGTACAGAGTGTCCTGAGGAGAGGAGAAGAAAAGGGTTTGCCTTGCCGCTGCTGTAGGCTGCAGTGCACGCTGCAAACATGTGGCCGCTGTGAAAGAGGTGCAAATAGATGTTCGGTCAAGGTGGAGGCAGCAGGAAAAGAAGCAACGGCTCTAAATAACTCTTCCTTAAATAGACTATTTTGAAGAGTGAAACTGGCCAATAGGCATTAGCGTCCATTGTTTTGGCCAATGAATTCAAAGTTCTGCGCCTAGGTGGCCACCCTAAGACTTGAGGGACAGCACAAGACACCTGACTTGGTCATGTGCCACAGGGCTTTCTTCGGACCAAATCCTCATTGGCTACTCAATCCTGTAACTCCCGGAACCTTGCTACAGGAGGAGGAGAGCAGGGGTCCAAACCAATTTGGGCATGATTTATGCCCTAACAGGACATACCACCCCGTTGCCTGTTGGGCAGTT
Source organism: Psilopogon haemacephalus (assembly GCA_013396835.1). Classification (NCBI taxonomy): domain Eukaryota; kingdom Metazoa; phylum Chordata; class Aves; order Piciformes; family Megalaimidae; genus Psilopogon; species Psilopogon haemacephalus. The sequence continues at coordinate 14,237 of VWZI01010439.1, forward strand.
TCATGCATCAAAGCTGGGGATTATTGATACCCTAATACAGAAACTTTGGTATAGAACCATAACTACAGCAAGGTCTAGTAGAGCAGCATTTGCTCTGAGTCCAATCAAGTCTTGTTCCGTGCTGTTAGTTCTCCAAAGGCAGTTATCCTCTCTGGTTGTCCTTGTCACTGAGTTTCTGAAGGTGTCCTCAAGTGTCCTCCTTGATGATAATTCATTGTCCCTCTGGGTGACTGGTCTGGTCTGTCTCTGACTGCTCCTGGTCCAATTCCAATATTGGCCTCTTGGTCTGGTTGGCATCAAGGTTCTGATCCAGGCTCCACCTGTATAAAGGCAAAACTAGCCTTGGTGTGTAGTGACCGTGCAGACCAACTAATGATCAGGAACGATCCACTGCACACTGATGCACTGAGTCTTTCCATGGGCATCCAAGGCTTCCCAGGCACATAGACCTCTGGGTTTTGCCAGTGTCATTGGAACTATTCCAATTGATGACAATTTTACTAATACAGGTTGGCCCACCTGCATTTTTAGCAGAGAGTGATGTGGTTTGCTCTCTGATCTACCTGGCACACGAACTGCATCTACCATTGGTTCAGTTGGACAGAATGCTTTGACTTTGGGGCTGCCATAACTTCCCCATCGTTTGTTCACAGTGAAAACCGCCTGGGCTAGGCACTTGTCCCAATTACCTTTAGAGACTTTGGCATGTCTCTTGATAAGGCCATTTGTCCTTCCCAGTATGCCATTTGCCTGCCGATAATACGGGGCATGGAATACCCATTTGACCCCTTCACCCTTGGCCCAGTCTTGTACTAAGGCTGCAGTGAAATGTGACCCATTGTCACTCTGAATGCACTCAGGCATTGGCAGAACATTGAACCAATGTTTTAGAGCCTCAACAGTTTGAGCTCCAGTGGCAGTACTGATGGCTGTGGCCATGGTTAAGCCTGAAACCACTTCTACTCCAACCAGTATGTACCTTTTCCCATGTGATGATTTGAGGCGGCCAACGTAATCAATCTGCCAGGTACTCCATAGAGTTTTGCCTTGGTGGATATGTTGAGCTGGTGCTAGGTTTGGGTGATTGGCCTTCAGCTGGACTCTACATTGTGGACAGGCTGAAATAATAGTTTCACATGTTGCCATGGAAACTGGCCGTTCACGAGACCTGCACTCATAGAAGAGATTGGCCTTGCCCAAGTGAGCCCTTTTGATGTGGATCAACTCTGCCAGCCTCTCCCAATTTCTCCCTTCATTGTTCACCACATGGATGCGTGCCAAGTCATCCACCTGCTGGTTCCATTTTGCAGCAGGGGTGTCTAGCTTGGAGTGCCCTTTGACCCACCACACCTTGATGGGTCTTGCCCATTTTATCTGTAATAACCTTTGCCAATCCGTAGTTAGCCAAACTTCAGTATTGCCAACCTCCCGCTGAGTAACCCATTCAATGGCTCCTTTAAAGGTGGCATATGAATCAGTGTAGATACCTGTGGCACCATTCTCTATAGCTAGCATTAGCACATGTAATTCTCCTACTTGGGCACTACCTTCACCCTCCTCAGTAACAATCCTGCCAGTACCAGTCTCCATTGCTGTGGTCTTGTAGTACCACTGCGATCCTACCTGACAGGAGGATGCATCAGTGAACCACACGCCTTCAGTGTTTGAAGGGTCTGTAGGGTTGGCTTAAGAGAGCTGTGTACAGATTCACTGGCTGTTGCAGTTTGGACACTTTGGTTGGACCTTCTCTTAATGGCATAGGCTGTCCAATCCCTGTCAAATAGGCATACCACTTCCTCACAGTGGTCTTCTGGGCTATCCCCTCAGGTGGAGGAGTTCCCTTTAGGATGGCCTTTTGCAGAGGAAAAGGGCCCTGCACTACAATATCTTGTGTAGTATGAATTCTCTTTGCCTCTTTGACAGCTTGGGTAAGGGAAAGAAGTCCTTTCTCCCATTCCAAGTACCTCTGCTCAGCTTCCTTAAAAGCAGTGGAGGAGAACACAAGGGCTCTGTTTGGGCTTTCAGGTCCCCTTTGGAATATCCCACAATATGAGGCATGTTCAGAAAAGCCCCATTCAGCCCTAAGGGCATCTTTTGGGTGCAGAGGGCTTAGCTTCTGGAAAGCTTGGAGGTCCTCCTTTAGGATGGTCAGGCTTTCAGTGTGCCTTGGTGTCCAGTCCTAGACCTTGTGCTTTTTTAGCAAGTCGTACAAGGGACGTGCTATGACGGAGAAGCCTGGAATGTGCTTCCTCTAATAGCATAGGGTACCAAGTAGCTTTTGCAATTCCTTCCTGTTACTAGGAATTTGCCCCTTTGCAATGGATTCCAGAGTATCCTCTGGCACTGCCACTGCACCTGCCACCCACCAGGAACCTAGGAACTTGGCTTCCTGGCTTGGTCCTTGGCATTTTTCTAGTGGAATCTGCAGTCCCTTCCTGGTCAGCAATTCCCAGATGGCTGCAGCTGTTGACCTCACCTGTTCCTTGTCACTTCCCCCAACCAAAATGTCATCTGTGTACTGATAAACAGCAACACCCTGGGGGACTGTGATAGTGTCAAGTAAAGCTGCTAGGGTGTTGTGTGCGATTGTACCCGAATGTTTGTAACCCTGTGGGAGGACAGTAAATGTGAATTGAACACCTTGCCAGGTGAAGGCAAATTGGGCATTGTCCTTCTCTTGCAGTGGGACCATGAAGTACATGTCTTTCACGTTCATCACAGCCATCCATGCACGGGATGCAGCTTAAATGGCTGTCACCATGGATGTTAGGCTTGGGACTGCTTCTGCAAGAGGGCCTGTATTGCTATTTAATGGCCTGAAATCAGTGGTTAATCTCCACCAGCCATCTGATTTCCACACTGGCCAAACTGGAGGGTTGTATGGTGACTGTGTCCTGCTGATGATCTGCCTCCACTCCAGATCTGCAGTCACTTCAGAGATGCCTTGTCTGGCTGCGGCTGGCAAGGGATACTGGTTCACACAGGTCAGACTAGATTTGGGTAGAGCTGGAGCAATATGCAAAGCATTAACACAAACATTGCTTGCCCCTTTGCCCCCACCCCATAGAATCCAAAAGACCATAGGGTGCCATCGGGAAGATACCATCTTTTGCCAGCCAGGACATCAAATCCTAAGATGTTTACTGGGTATGGGCTCAAGGCAAGCTCCACAGTGGTGCAGTGTTTATCACCTGGGAGCCATAGCTTTGCCTTAGCCAGATGGCAAACACTAGAGATACCTGTGATACCACTAATTTTAATTTTCTTGTGGGACATCTGGATTCCCAGATCCTTTGCCTGCTGCATATTTAACACGCAAATTTCTGCACCAGTATCAGCAAGAAACTTAACAGCAGCTCGGGTCAGTCCTGTGGGGATAAAGACAAAAGGCTCATGTTTAGCAGACCATTGCAAGGTATACACAAGGTGATGAGAGTCGTCTGACACTACCATTGCCTTGTCTAGTTTTTTGGATGATCCTTGGATCCCTTATGACAAGGGTTGAAAGGATTATCCACAGCAGCAAGTGGATCTGCTGCAGGAGGACTCTGCTGCCCTCACTACTGCCAGTGTGGCCTCCTTGCCACCCCCCATGCCTTTTCCAAGCTTTGAGCACCAGGGATTTAATTTGCCCTTTATCCATGCACTCTAACGGGTGCTTTGGCATGCCCAGTGCTAGAGCTTCTGGGAACCAGTTCCTAGGCGGTGAAGCTTGCTTCTGTCTTTGGTCACGCTCCTGGGTCCTTCCAGAGTGATGTCTGGTCTGGTGTGGGCTGCAGTGTGAGCGTCTCGGATTGCTGCATGGGCTTCTGCGTAGACTTGCTTGCAGAGATGCCTTCAGTTGGCGCACTTCCCTCTTCTTGGTGTGGCTGGCTGTGGGACTGTCAGTAAGTTGCTTCCCCCTAGAAGGTCTCTGATCTCCAAACCCAGTCATCTGTTCCTGATTCGATAGTGTCCTGCCCAGTTCTTTCCAGGTCATGACGTGTTTCTGAGGATTATTCGAGCTTTGATTTCGCTCGATCACCTGCTGAATCTCAGTCTTAAAGGAAAGTATGCGTTCCTTGAAGGCTGCTGGGAGGCCTCGAATGAGGGGTTTCAGCCTCTTTGGCTTGATTGGGGCATCCATAGGACAAGCATAAAGTCCCTTGTCATGAATGGCTTGGACACAAGCCAGCTGTCGGACTGCTGTAGAGAGTTCATCAGAGTCTTTTACCCAGACTATGGTGGGTTCTTCTCCTTCTGCTATTTCTCTCTGTCCATCCCAGTAAGCTACCCTTGCAGTCAGGGAGCAATTTCCATCTGGCCTGGAATCCAGTATGCATCAACTTCCCCAGCACTGAGGAAGACACAATCACCCCCAGAGGTTGATGCTCTGAATACAAGTCCATAGGGAATTCTCCTGGTTTGCGGGAAAAAGACTCTTGGAAAGTCCTCAGCTGCTCTTCTGTGTATGGGCGAATCTTCCTGACTGTGGTAGTCCTCTGGCCACGACTGCTAGCAGTGATCTCCTGTCATATCACAGGATGGACTGTCTTCTGCGGAAGGACATACTCATCATCACTCGTATGTGTTGCTGCAGGCAGGAAGAGGCTTTGCTGGTGTCGGGCTTGCAGTTCTCCCATGGTCATCAGGAGACGTAGGCATGCACTGTCCTGTTGGGCTGGCAGTTCTCCTGCGGTCACATTGTCCGGTAGGGCTGGCACCTTGTGGTGCCATATCTGGATTAGCCTGGACTTGCACAGGCTGTGTGGCTGCCAGTAAAACACATGTGGCTGCTCTCACCAGCGATGCAAAGTCCTGTTGCACATAGGGACTCTGCAAATAGGCTCCAGACACTGCCAGTGCCTGTGTTTGCAGCATTGCTGGTGGCAGCGCTAGCGGCAAGGGGTCAGCATTGGCTGGTCAAGGGGGAACAAGACCCGAAATGGGGACCGGTGCTGGAAACGCGATTTGCCCAGCTGCAGCATGCAGCTGCCGTGCTGGCAAGGGAGGAAGGTCTCGGCTTGCATCGGCTGGTCGAGTGGAGATGAGACCCGAAAAAGGGACTGGTTCCAGGAACGTGGTTAGCGGCGCCGCAGCAAGCGGCTACTGTGACAATGAGTCAAGAAGGTCTTGGCTTGGATTGGTGGCACCCAGCACTGCAGCCGCTGTGCGGATGCGCAAAACTCTTGGAAAAGCAGCCCGCAGCTCGCCACATGTCTGGGAAGCAGCAGGAGCCCCAGAATCAGCCAGCGGGTGCCCACGTGGAATATCTCTGCTCGGCTCCAGTGTGGGGTGGATTTCCTGCGCCAGTAGCACTGCCAGTACTGAGGTCCGAGGGGGCGAAAAACCCAAGTGAACGCCTGGCGTATGGCCACGCAGCATGTCCCCACCCAGCTCAGTAGAATTCAGGTCTGGTGAGCCGCAAGGGGGTACAGAAACCGGAAAAAGCTGTGGCAACAGCGCAGTGCCCATGGAGGTGAGCGGACCCAATGCTTTTTCCTGCAAGACGATTAATATTTCCAATTCTGCCCTCACTATCTTATTTTCTAGGCACGTGATCTTTTCCCTATTTTTATTAAATTCAGGAAGCCCCTCTATAAGGCATGCTGTCAGAACCAAAACTGGGTTGCAAGGTGTCTGGAGCAATTTCTGAGCAATCTTTGCTGGATTTCTTCCATATTTTTCTGCCCATTCCAAGTCCGATACTGCTAATTCATAACCAATTCTGTGTAAAACCTCCGTAATGGAACACCCTGCTCACTGTGCCATTTGTTATGATTATTAATAACTGGTTATGAATTATTAATAATATTTTATTTGTATTATTTTTAAACTTAATAATCAAAATTTCAGGAAAATTCCCTGAGGTTCTTTGGGTGTTCGGTTGATAAGAGGCAATTACACAAAGGTTATTTATAAACACAGAATCAAAGAGCTTAAACAGTTTAACTAGTCAGAACTTGGTAAACAGGGAATCTGCTAACAAGGGAAATCCTAATCCTGCCTATACTCAAGATGTGATAGGTACAGAGTGTCCTGAGGAGAGGAGGAGAAAAGGGTTTGCCTTGCCACTGCTGTAGGCTGCAATGCACACTGCAAACACGTGGCCAATGTGAAAGAGGTGCAAATAGATGTTCGGTCAAGGTGGAGGCAGCAGGAAAAGAAGCAACGGCTCTAAATAACTCTTCCTTAAATAGACTATTTTGAAGAGTGAAACTGGCCAATAGGCATTAGCGTCCATTGTTTTGGCCAATGAATTCAAAGTTCTGCGCCTAGGTGGCCACCCTAAGACTTGAGGGACAGCACAAGACACCTGACTTGGTCACGTGCCACAGGGCTTTCTTCGGACCAAATCCTCATTGGCTCCTCAATCCTGTAACTCCCGGAACCTTGCTACAGGAGGAGGAGAGCAGGGGTCCAAACAAATTTGGGCATGATTTATGCCCTAACAGGACAGGGTGGTGTGATGTTGAAACAGGTTGCTCAGGGGAATGGTAAAAGCCCCAGCCCTGGAAGTTTTTAAGGCCAGGCTGGATATGGCTCTGAGAAACCTGATGTAGCATGAGGTGTCCCTGCCTATGGCAAGGGGGTTGGAACTGGATGATCTTTGAGGTCTGTTGCCCTTTCCATCTAATTATTGACCTAAACTGCACCAGAGTTAAAAGTATGTAGCTTCTCTCTTGTAGTTGCATAGAAAGCTGTATTTATAGTTGCTATCCATCAGAACCTTTTGTGTTTAGATGTTAAGTCACTAGTATTTATGTCGTAGTGGTGAAATACTTTTCAGCACCACTTCTGTGAGTCAAAGACGAATTTCTGCTAGGAATTTCTTGATTCTGCATTGCAAAACCGAAATTTGTGAAGGTATTGTGCTGTGCATTTGGGCTTATATCAATCATTATACCAATTAAATGCAGTATCTCTACCATGCACTTCTGGAAGGACCCCACTAAAAAGAAATAAGAAAATAGCCTGCTTATAGCAGACACCACTTAAACAAAAGAGAAAATCTTCACTATTGCTTTATATTTAATCTAGCATGGCAACAGTAGAGTTTGCAGACTTCAATCAAAAGGCACTGAACATCTCTCATGAGAATCCTGACTCTTCATTTTTCTGCTTTTCATTTTCCTCTTTAAAATTATGTCCTTGAAGTCATTTTCCCACTATTTTATTTTTCCATTCTTTCACTGTTTCTTCGATGGGTTCTTTTGTTGTTGGTTTTGGTTGTGTGGTACAATTAAATAACTTTTACTGATGTAATACTTATATTGAACAATCAGTTTCACTGGTTTTCACTTGAAAGACTTGAAAAGACTCAACAGGAACTGAAGAGGTGAAACATAAGTGGGGAAGCTGGGCAATTGGTGGAAGAGGGCTGAACATTCGGGTTGGGTGCTACCTACCTGAAGCAATAATTATTTCTGCATGTATTGTTTTCTTTTAGTAGCAATTTAGACTGAAGTTGTAAAACACCTTTAATTTGTTTTCACAGAAGACAAAAAAAGCAATGGTACAGCAGTGCTTAATCTGAAAATGTTGATAGTTAATTTAAAATACAAAGCAATTCTTCTTTCAGTAATAGAATCATAGAATTGTCAGGGCTGGAAGAGACCTCATGAACAGGGACACCCCACACCAGATCAGGTTGCTCAGAGCCACATCCAGCTCAGCCTTTAAAACTTCTAGGGATGAGGCTTCCACCACCTCCCTGGGCAACCTGTTCCAGTGTCTCTCCACCCTCATAGTGAAGAACTTCTTCCTAACATCCAATCTGAATCTACTCACTTCTAGTATCATTCCATATAATAACTTGTGGTGTGTAAATGTGAGCAAGATAATTTGCAAACAAGCACAGTCCAAGAAGCAGAGGCAACAGTACACTCACTCTCTGTACATGCCAATAAAATAATCATGCCCATCCTGGTTTCAGTTTTTTTTAATAAATTAATTCCTGCTGTAGCTTTAATTTTAATTTGGGAGTAAGTGCTTTATGTTCTGACTCGTTGCTGATCCTCAAGTAAAGGCTGAAGAAAGTAGGAGACTTGGGCTAACATCTCTCAGGAAGGTGTGTAGACAGGAAAAGAGGGGACAGAAGAGCAAGACTTGCTTGGGACTGGGATAGGATGAGAAGTTTAAAAGCTGATAGAAGGTATCAGTCCCACTTTTACAGGCAGATTGGAGCTCTCATGGAGTGGGTTAGTGACCTCATCTTGCACTTTATGGCTGAGGTGCAGAAGCTGGGTGGACTAGGAAATATGCTTCTACTGGTGCAGAGCAGACATTTCAAGGTGCTTGTACATGGGGAGTATAATATTAATGTGGTGTTTTGCTTTTGTTTAATGAAAGTAACATTTAGAAAAGGGTTGTTTTAACAGATTTAAGGAGAGCTACTGTGACAATAATTCCTCCAACCCACAGTTTTTAATTTCAGACCTAAGATGCAAAAATCCTAATTAAGAGTTTGGATTTATGTCTTGAAAAACGTTTGGGTTTGTTTCTCCTTTTTTTTCTCTTCACAGGACCTAGATGATATAGAAGATGAAAATGAGCAGTTGAAGCAAGAAAATAAAACCCTCTTAAAAGTTGTTGGACAGCTGACAAGGTAGAAGATTGAAGCCGCAATGAGGAAAGAGTTAAAAACTACTGATTGAATGTTAAGGTCAATATAGTAATATTTCCTGTGTTGCAGTACATTATAACTGTCTTTATATTTATTGTTAGGAAACCAGATGAATGTTTATTTTCATAGTAGTTTCTGCTTAATTTGTTGAAATGGTGTCAAATTTGGGGTATATTTTTAGCTTTCACATATAATAACTTTTTTAAAAACATATTTTGAAATACAAAGTTCAAGACTATTTGGATCTTTTTTAATCTTCAGACTACATTTGGATCAATTACAATAATTTGAAATCCACAGGAATGAGACCATTCTTGGTCCACGCAGGTGTATATTTTTTAAACGAGTGGGAGCAATACATGTAAGCTTTGTTTACACAGATCCAAAATAGGTATTTTGGAAAATATTTCCTTGTTTTTGTTTAAGCAGCTGTAAAGTGGATGCCATATTACTTAACAACAATTTACAGATTTGCTCTAAAACTTTTGTATTTTGAGGCTTTTTACTATACCTGAAAGACTGACAATAGCATAGAATAGCAACTTTTTCTTCTATATAACAGTGTTCTGGCAGAAGGGGAAGGTTTTATTACAAAAGCCACAATAAACAAAACCACCAAAACCCCAGTAAATCACCTGTGACATCAGCATTTATGAGTTGCTAGAATCACATTGAAGTTGTATGCTGCAGTTTTGTTTTAAAGCTTCTGCTTTGGCAAGGAAATTATCTAAGTTTGCTACCAGTAAGTTTGTTTGCTGTGTTGAGAATTCAAACAAAGCCTGAAATTTCATTTTAGCAAAGACACTTTTGCAGTGCTCTTCTTAATGCTGTTATTTTAATTTGTAGTGATCATAACCAATAGAGGTTTTTTGATGTGTCATTTTATTAAGCTGGATGGAAATTTTTGCACATAAAGCAGAGAAAAGCAATTCCTGCCTTTTTGAAACATCAAATGGTTTAAAAAAAACCCACCTGTCCTTCTTTTAAACTACGGATGTGTCTTAAAAGTGGATATTTGGGTGTTAAAATCCGCTGAAGTCTTCCTGCTGATTCTTCTACAGCATGATGGTAGACAGAATTTTCCTTTGACATTAACCCAGACCTCAGTTAACAATTCTCTTATAGTTGTTGTTAGGCTGAAATTTGATGTGCTTCATTTCATCTGTATGTTTTCCGTTCTGATCAGAAGTGTATGTCATTTGAGTAAGGACAGCAGAAATTAAAACATTTCAAAAAGTCCTTTTTTTTTCTTGACAAATTTGAAGTTTGATATAAGAAAATTGCATGCACATACTTCTTTTTACCTTAAAAGTTAAATGCAACCTTAATCTATAGTAATGGTCACCTATTCAGATTTGCCAGTGGTATTGGATGAATCAGAGTTTCCTGAGTTTCAAATGAAAGTATTGCTTGTTACACCTTTGATTGTTTTGGATATAGGATAGGTTGTTTTGCATTTGTGTATTTTAATGAGGAGTAACTTTTCAAAACTTTATCATAGTTTTCAAGACACACTCCAGGATGCCTCAGTGTTTTCCTTCACCGTGAATGAGATCTTAGGGGACACCATTTAAAACCTTTACTGTGAGGTTTAAATGATAGCGGGGGCCTCTGAACACCAATCATCAATATTGCTTTTAATATAGTTCAAACAGTAGGAAGTCCCTTATTTTATCAGTTTCAATAACAATTTAATAAAAATACCAGTTGAGATGTATGCCTTCTGAATAAATATGAAACTTTCTGGAAGAACATCTTTGGTTTCCTTCTCTGTGTACTAGGTAAGAAATACACACAGTGATTTACAGCACAGGATGGCAGTCAGACTGCAGCATCATTAAAGAGTTAATGTGGAACACACAGTTGCTAATACAGAGTTGTAAATGAGGTACTTCATAAACTTTTTGCATACATTTGAAACCAAACAACAATTAATAACAAAGAATATAAACCAGAACTACTTGTCTTCACGTTACCTCTTCTTGGTTGGCATGTATACATTGACTAAAGCTTAGCAGTAGCAACACCCAAATTAGAAATGTTATTATTTTTCTAAAACCTTGGACCTCCAACTGACAGCAATATTTGTCAGAAGTACTTCTCATACCCTGCCTTGAAGAGGTACTAGTGAGGGAAGTTTCCAAGTATTTGAAACCAGTAATGCTTCAGGCAGAAACTGTGAGCAAAGGAACTTTTTGGAACTGACAGAAAAAGTACCTGAGGAACATTATTGTTGTTGTTGTGTATGGTTAACGTAAAGCTCTTTGTAGACTTGAAAATGCCCATAGGTTTTATCTTGAAGCCTAACACTTCTGACAGCTTGGAATATTTGGATGGCTTTTGAGAAGAAAGGCTGCCAAGAACAGTTCATTACCACTTACACTGTTGAGCTCTAGGGAGAAGCTTAGTAAATTCTGGGGAAAATTACATGTTATGTAGAATGATAATAATCATTCAGCAATTGCTTGCCATTGTCTTTTTATTTCAGTAGAGTACCCTTGTAGCCAAGCTCAAACATAAATAGGTTTCTATCCCAGGTGATTTGATGGTGATAAATTAGCTGCCTTACCAGCCATTCAGGAACCTGTATCCACATCCTTGCCACTCCAACACCTCTGTTGTTCTCAGATGTGTGATTTAAAACCAGAGAGACCAAGCCTCACTTGGGAAGGCTCTATGATGCCTGTTTGAATCTAGGTATTAATGTACCTAGGCTAAATCAAGTTACTGGAGCTTTTTGGGGAAGGTGGAGGGGATGACCAAGATGACTCATGGAGGGAGTAGGGATGTGCGGAAGGTGTTATTATGCAGTATCAACCAGTATTTGATTTCTCTTAGAGATTTCTGAACTACCACATCTTCACATTCATACCAAGCCACTTAGGCCTAGCATCTGTGTTTCTTGGTAACTTTGGTCATCTAGGAAATGTAAAAAGAAAAGTGCGCTCGTTGGCTAAAGCAAATAAGGCAGTCTTTTTCCAAGGTATCTCAACAGTGAAAAGCACCATAATTCCTCTTTTGATAGTACACAATTCTTGTGTTATGGTCAAAAAAGAGAAAACATTACTGCATACACAGCTGCAAGAGAAAACTGTGTAGAACTGTATTTATCATTGATAACATGCACTGATGTTTGTGGGATTTATTCCCTAAAGAAATTCAGTCCTATCTAAATGTTGGTGGGTTTTATGGGAAATTCAAAGTAGTTAATTAAGCAATCTTGTTTAAGGTCGGTGTTACTGAATGTATATATTAACTGAAAGAGTGCAGTCTCTATTTACAAATTAGTGTGTTTTTTTCCTGCCTTTAAAGAAAAAAATTCTTGCTTAATTACCAGACATATATTTACACACTGTCCTAGATTGGCTCTAGATTTGGGCAGCAAAGTGAGAGAAAAGAGTAGTGAAAAAACAGTCAGTGACTTCCAAAGTATAACAGTGTTTGGGGACTTTATTCAGCTGCACTGAGAACTAGCTGTGGAAGGATTGATGATTGGCATAAGCACTACAAAAGATATAGGGGGTTTAGTATGTTAGGAACTGATTAACCTACATCAAAGCTTTTTGAAATGTCTTTGGTGTCATCACAGCTTGGAAACTTGCTACCATTAAAGATACCAAAAGCCATAACAGGAGATCAAATTACTTTTGAAGATTTGAACAATTGCTGCTAGGAGACCAGAGATAGGCTGACTCTAGATATTCTGTGAGTTTCTCAAAGTTCTTTGAGGGTATTTCCAGCTTGATTTGAAACAAATCAGTATTATTAGCCAGGAGGCAATTATTGGGAAACAAATATCTGAGTAGCAGCTGTGGATACCATTAAGGTATGACTAAGTGTCAGTATTTCTTTGGCTGGGACCCTTTATGAAGATATCAATGAGTAGGTTCATTTCCATCAATATTAAAGAACATAAATATCTGGCATTTTTTTTGTAAGAAAAGCTCTTTCAGCTGGAGAAATTCCCATTGTAAGCTATGACTTACACTTAGTACGATTAAAAAGTAGCTTCTGAGATTGAGGAACTAAGCATTATACTTTAAAGTATTGTTTAAAATGAAATGAATTCTGAGTCTTGTCATTTACTTAGATACAGGTGTTCACCACAAATCTGTTCAGTGTCAGTCATTTTGGTATCATTAGGCACAAAAGGTGTTGACACCAGCATTTCTAGAAGCATTTTTACTTCTTTGATTAAGCATTTCTTTACTTAAATATATTTCTGCAGGACAGAAGGGACTTTGATGAGTATTCTAGTAGCATTTGTGACCTTCCAAGTACATAGTAAATCTCTGCCTACTGCTTCCCCATGCACCATGGCAGATGTGCATTAGCAGGTTAATTTTGTCCTTTTGCTTTTATTTCTGCTGTAAATGCTCTTGTTCAGGGCTAGTTATGATTTTTCTGTGCTGGAAAAATTATGACAGTTGAATTTTCCTCTGAACATAGTCTTGTAATTGAAGTGTGGAGTAATGTTTTTGAAACATCCCTTTTCTACGTTTAAAGAAATGGAAGCATGAAGATGTGAGGAACTGAATATCCATTTTAGTTTTGAGTATTGACTAGCTGTGACATTTTTGGTGATGCCAGAATAAAAATTATGTTGGGATTCTGAAAACGGCAGGTAAAAGATTGTGTGTATAATCTGACAGTAAAAGCTGTGTGTCTTTGTCCAAATAAAATTATTTTTAATCCAGGTCAACTGCTTATTGTGTTTAAACGAAAATTAAAATTGTCTGTTTAACATTCCAAGTGGATTTGTCACCTGTAGTGGGGAACTCCCTACCTGAACTGCTAGAATTGTTTTTTCCATTCAGATTCAGTTCTTTGACACACACAAGAGAAATTAGCCTATTGCAGCTGTACTAATTTTCTGCTTTGAGTCTTCTATGGATTAGACAGAAATTACCCTTTTCCCACATGTCAGAGCTGAAGTATAGTCCTTATCTAGAAAAGGTAATGAAAGATGTTACTTGCAGTGTTATTTCTCTACAAAGTGAACTGACTTCACCATAGGCTTGATTTCTGGACTCTATGTAAGAATTTGTGTTCTCCTGCACAGTCATTAAAGACAGCCTCTTTCATTCAGTCATTGATGCACACTACCCAAAAAGAGAATAAACAAATGGATCAGCAGTGAATGCTAAGGAGCTAACTGTATCACAGCATATCATAAAGTCTGCAATGTTTTAACCAAAATCTTTAAGCAAATACTATTACAAGCCATGCATCCAGCACCATGAATGCTTTGTGGATAGGACATCCTGAGCATTTGCACTTAGTTAAACCTTAAAATATTAGATTAATTCAGTTTAGGATCATTGCTTGTACACTTGACAACATTTATGGAAGCCCAGTGGCCTTGGGATTTTGTTTGAAAAAACAAAAATATTTCCTTTCTTACTTTTTGCCTTTGGCATTTTAAGTCTTGCTGGTAAGTTTTGGCTGCAAGCATGGACTGCCTGCTCTTTGCTCCTCTTTTAGTCTCTTGGGCTTGCCAGGCAGCATCTACCTATTTTACCACTTGGTGTGTTTGCCTCTCTGTGTTCTAATTTTTGTCTCATAGCCTATCTCTTCCTTTCTCTTTTGTCATTTTGGTGTCTTTTTGTTTCCCTTGTTCTGCTAAAACCTGTAAGTGCTATCTCAGAAGTGTACCAATGCCCATTAAAGTGTTCTTTGGATTGTTTTTCCTTTCTTAAACAGACCTCAAACATTTGTATGAGATTTTTTTTTTTAATCTGTTGAGCGAACTATGAAGCATTCTGCTACTGGGACAGTAAGCACTTGCCAAGGTTTTGAGAAGGATTGAGTATTGATGCAAATTTAGAGATGACCCAGTGCACTAGCTATACCATTAGAATGTCTATTAGTCTCCAACTGGTAAAAATTAAGAGGAAATATCAACATGTAATGGTGATGTTGAGGCATGGAAAGACATTTGGACAGGAGGCAGCAATAGGAACATGTATATAGCACAATTCTCTGTGGAAGTCTAGTGTGTTTCTGCCTACATCTACAGGTTTGCAGCCAATAGCCATAGTTTCTCTTGCTGATTCAGTGAGAATTTCCCTTTAGGCAAAATTTATGGTGTTTTCTGGAGTCAAGACATCTGAAGTGATTTGACAATTTAATGTATGATTAGGAAAAGGTGGTCTTTTATACCAGATAAAAGGACATCTGCTAGTCCCCTAGGCCTTCTCTTTAAATTAAAGTTACTGTCTCCAGAGAAGACCTTTCAGTTGGTCCCGTTATATAGTCTGATGAGAGTACTCACCTCAACAAACCCAAAACCTCTGGGCTGCCTTCTAGCAATCACTAAAAGTTAAATGTCTTTCTGAAAATTTTATCAGCAGATTTGAGGATTATGCACTTTAAGATGACAAGAAGGCTGTAAATCCTTGTTTCCTTCAATGCATAAAACCTGGCTGAAAAGACAAAACCAGGCAGTCTTTCTGAGTGACTACCTCGTGAGTCATTGATGTTCTTCTGACAAAGCCAGTGAGTCTGAGTGACTACTTCAGGAGTCACTGATGGTCTTCCTGGGCGCACAGCTGTCTGTGTGTGCTGAAGTCCTGCAAGCAGCTTAGTATAGCAAAGAGGAACAGCAGAGTTCTGGAGATGTGTGACAGATTTTGTAATTGGTCTTCTCACTGCTGACTTTAGGAGTTGCTCCTAATGAAATCTGTGCCATCTGAAGTGGCAAAATGGTGCCCTTAACAATGCAGTGACAGCAGAGATGAGAACTTCACCTCTGCTTAGTCTTTTGGGATAGAAACTCAAGTGATTTCTACAAGTTTCCCCAGATGCAATGATCAGTAGGTATTTAGGTATTGCAGGCTTATTCAACAAGCTGCTGCCTAATCTAGTGCACCAAAGCAGCATTAACTCTTGTGCTTTCTTTGTACCACTGTTCTCTAAGCACCTAGAGTGCTTTCTAGTTTTTCAAGTGCACAAGATCATAGTTTACAAACCTGCTGCTTGACGATTGGCATCTTGACGCATTCTCCATTAGCATTTATCTCTGGAAATCTAGTGAAGGATGTCTTTTGGGTTAGGGTCTAGTGGACTGGATGACTTTTGCAGGTCCCTTCCAACCCAGACCATTCTGTGATTCTATGATTGTATAATGTTACTGAGTGAAGCCATTTAGTGCCTTATGGTGTAGTTCAATACAGCTGACTGAAGCAATGGTGCTTGTATGAAATTTAAAAACACAATAATTGCAAATTCTGGGTATCAAAAGTGTGTGTTTACAAGGTTAGAATGATAGTTTATGTAACAGAAACTGGTTATTCAGGTGCTTCCTTTACACCCATTCAGATAACTTTGGCTATTTGAAAAAATAAACATTTTGCTGCTGGTATAATGATCCACAGAATCATAGAAATACTCTCTTTGGAAAAGACCCTCATGATCACCAAATCCAACCAATATGCCTACTCTATCAAGCACCACCTCCCTGGACAGCCCATTCCAGTGCCTGACCACTCACCATTTTTTAACACTAAACAGCAGTGATTTCTTTTTTTTTTTATTTATTATAGGTAATATCTAAAACTACAGTAAGTTAAAAGAAAACATTATTTATGCTTTTCTACCTTCTTTAGTATTCAGTAACATTAATTACTCCCTCCAGTAAATTTTTCTCTTACACTGAGTTTTTGTATATGTATTTTTGATCTGAGTAGCTGCAGGAGAAAGGTGCCCAGCTGTGAAGATCAGGGGTGGGTCAGGATCTGTAGAAAGGTGCTCATTCTGAAGAAGGCAGCTTGAGCAGCTCTGTAAGCATGCTCTCTCTTCAGATTCCCTTTAAGCAACCATTGGCACTCTCCACTGAGAAACAGTTTAGGAATTGTACCTGTTCCTGATTAGGAATTTTGCAACCTGGCCACTGAGTTTAGATGGCTTTTTGAATGCTGTTAGCTGCCTCATGCTGTAGGCAGTTGAGAGCAGAAAGAATTCCACTGATTTCCTTCTGTGGGAGCACATTCCAATATTTAGAAACTGTTCCTGGCAATAACTGTGTAACTTGCTCCAACCAGTAGAAGTGAATGGATTGCTATCTGGGATCTGTAACAAGTGGAAGCGTTCCCTGATTCAAAGACAGCAGTGACCAGTAGATGTTCACAAGGGTACCTCTGCAACAAAGCTGTATACTCCTTTGAATTTTGTTTTCACAGATCCACAGTAAGGTTGTGAATTGGGTGTTAGCTCAGATGAAAGGGCAAAGAAGTATTCAAAGTAGAAACAAACCTTCTGCATCCAAAGACATGCTGCTGAAATGGATGAATAAAGCTGACAGCTTTGAGCTATCTACTCCATAGGTTAGTGAAGATGTGGACTTCTCAGGTGTTGTGTATTGGCCTTTATGTCTAATCTATAAATACTCAAGCTTTTCAGGTCTCACTTTGCCATTCTTATTTCTTCAACAG
The DNA here is from genome assembly GCA_013396835.1 of Psilopogon haemacephalus. Taxonomy (NCBI): domain Eukaryota; kingdom Metazoa; phylum Chordata; class Aves; order Piciformes; family Megalaimidae; genus Psilopogon; species Psilopogon haemacephalus. Next base: position 31,274 of record VWZI01010439.1, read on the forward strand.
CACTGAATTGTTTTTTATGGCATTTCAAAGGCAGATGTCATTTGGTTACTTGAAGGTTCTACAGTAGATTAATGCAATTGTCCTTTGTCCTGGTTTCTTTTTATTTTGTTATATTTTGCCTTATTGGTACTTCTTGAGATTTGGAGTGCTTAAGCTGAAATATAGTTCAGTTTACATTCCAAATCTAAAGGTTATCTCAGCAGGTTACTATTTACCTTTGCTATCGGAGTGTTCTGTGTATTTTACTCATTTTTTAATGCCATGGAGGGAAAAAAAAAGAACACTTAAGGGAAGGGTTCAGTAAAGTGCCTGTGTCAGTACTTCTGGATACTCAATATACGAATCTCCTTGCAACTGTTTCTGGCCTTTAGCTGCAGCCAGAGCCAAGTGATTGCAAAAAGTAAACAAGGGGAGTACCTAGGCGGGGAGCAGGAGTTGTAGGTTAGCTGTTCGGCTTTTTCCTCTCTCAAGCACACACTAGGTAGCTGTGCTGTTTAAGCCACGCAGCTGAACCAACATATTTCAGCAGCAGTAGCAGAGTGCTGATATGAGAACCCGCTGGGCAGGATGAATCAACTTCCATTTATTTGCAAATTGGCAGCTTGGCATGTTCCTGCTCTGAAGTTTTCAGCTGTCTCTCCCACTGTTTATTGCAAATAGGTAAGTTCTAATGCAGGTCACCTATTGATTTGTCAGTTGCCTTGTTCAGCACCGAGATGGTGAACCACAGGATGCAGTTTATTAGGCATTGACACTCAGGAGATTTTTCACAGAATCAAAGAAATTAACCAGGTTGTGAAAGACGTCTAAGATTATCGAGTCCAAACTATCACCTAACCCTTCTAATTAACTTAACCATGGCACTAAATGCCTCATCCAGCCTCCTCTTAAACACTTCCAGGGATGGTGACTCCACCACCTCCCCAAGCAGTCCATTCTGGTCCAAATCACTCTTGCTGTGTAGAACTTCTTCCTAATGACCAGCCTGAACCTGCCTTGGTGCAGTTTGAGATCGTGTCTTCTTATTCTATCACTGGGTGCCTGGGAGAAGAGACCAACCCCACCTGGCTACAACCTCCCTTCAGGTAACTGTAGAGAGCAATGAGATCTGCCCTGAGCCTCCTCTTCTCCAGGCTGAACACCCCTGCTCCCTCAGCCTCTCTTCACAGGGCCCCCTCACCAACCTTGGTGCCCTTCTCTGGACATGTGGAAGCACCTCAACATCTTCCTTGAATTGAGGTGCCCAGAACTCGACACAGTACTCCTTATAATCTGGCAAAATGCCATCTCTTCTCACCAAAGAGAGAAAATAATCATTCTTCCTCATCACTGTGCAAGAATTAAAACAATAGTGGTTTGAGATCTTGGCAAGTGTTACTTTGTATTCTAATGATCCTCTCAGGAGAAATAATAATGAAATCACTTCAAATAAATCCACCAAATTTTAATGGTGGGCAGAATTGTTTCTCCTGTTGTGTTCCCTGCATAATATTATGCTGTTTAGCCTGTTAAGCATTCTTGGCACTTGCAAGACACAAAATTATATTCTAACCTCTACCATTCTGTGGTTCTAAAGAATATTTCTCTTTATAGTGGTCTTTATAGAGGAGATCTTTCAGATCTCTATAAAATAACATACCAATGTGTACAGAATTTAACTAAATCATAGAATCATAGAATCAGTCTGGGTTGGAAGGGACCACAAGGATCATCTAGTTCCAATCCCCCTGCCAGGGCTGCCTAGAGCCTCATCCAGCCTTGCCTTAAACACCGCCAGGGATGTGGCCGCAGTCATCCCCCTAGGCAACCCATTCCAGGGTCTCACCACTCTCATGCTGAAGAACTTCCTCCTCATGTGCAATCTGAATCTCCCCACCTCCAGCTTTGCTACATTCCCCCTAGTCCTGTCACTGCCTGATAGCCTAAGAAGTCCCTCCTCAGCTTTTTTGTAGGCCCCCTTCAGATACTGGAAGGCCACAAGAAGGTCACCTGGGAGCCTCCTCTTCTCGAGACTGGACAGCCCCAATTCTTTCAGTCTGTCCTCAGAGGTGCTCCAGCCCTCTGATCATCCTCATGGCCCTTCTCTGGACATGTCCACATCCCTCTTGTAATAGGGGCTCCAGAACTGCATGCAGTACTCCAGGTGGGGTCTCACCAGGGAGAGTTTCTTCTTGGAGAGTTTATTTTTGTGTTGTTTTTTTTCTTTTTTTCCAAAATAAAAAAAGGAGCCCCTTCTATTTAGCACAAATTGGGAGTGAGTTGTGTTGTGCCTGGTGACTTGCAAAGATCGTATGAATATGTGTACTGCTGCACCTCTTCTGACATGGCTCTGGGAACCTGGGATGGGAGGCTGCAAGGCCAGGAAGAACAAGCCCCTGCTTCAAATTCAGTGTTGTGTGGGGAAAGACTGGGTGTGTTTGTATTGATTGTGGGCTATTGAAGAGGCTGAAATTATAAATTATGTAGCTTTTATAATTTCCAAAAGCCCCACCCACAATCTGTGTGTAGATTAGTTTAAGTTTGGGTTCTAATTCGGTCGGGAAAAGTCTTCACAATGATGCCTTTTCTTGTAATTCAGGAAAAATCAGAAAAATGGAAAGGTTTGGGCATGAAACTTGCCCTACTTACAGATGGGAGACTGTCTCAAAGTCCGTGCGAGGTTCGTGTCTCCAGGTCCGTGTTCAGGTCCCAGTGCAGGTCCATGCAGGTCCCAGTGAAGGTCTAAGCAAGTCCTTGCAAGTCCAAGCAAGTCCTGCTGCGATCTGTCCAGCTGCTATATATATACTGAGGTGATCTGTTGCCTCCCTGTTCAAGCCCACGGAGGGTGGGAGAAGGCACTTCACACCTATTGTACTAAGCCTCCGGTGACAGAGGTGGGGAGGGAGGAAGACCATTTCCTGCCCCATTCACACCTCTGGTGGGGCAGTGGACTGGGTGTGCCCCGCCACAGTTCACACCTCATTCAAACCTTCAGTGGGGCAGTGCCCTGCTCTGCCACAGTGTTATACCAACTGCACTTTGTGTGATGCTCCACCTCTCTGCAGGTCTGCCACAGTGTTTTTCGTTTGTGTGTCACAGTGAGAATTTGGGGTCTGTCTGCAAGAGACAGGAACATGAGCAAAGGTCAAGTTGGATAGCAGCTAGGGATTGAAGCGCTGGTAAATACACCTGCAAGGAGTATATTTGTATAGGATGATGATATTTGACTTGGAAGGGAATAAGACAGTGCTGTTTGCTTGATATATTGCATTGGAAATAGTAGTGAGGCTGGGCTGAAGCTGTGGAAAATACCATTACTTAAGAAGTCCTTGTGTGTACTGATTTTGTTTTTTACTTCTTTTGCACATCAGAGAGCAATAGCTATGGGGCGCAGAGGAGTAGCAAGGGACAAAAGAGTGGTCAGAATGTAAAAGAGCAAGGCAATGCAAAAAAACTTTAAAACAAAAAACAGGCATAATAAGTCATATGTGAGAGGAGGGTGGCTGGAGTCCTCTTGCCAGCAGACAGCCAGTCCCAGCACTCAGCAAAATAGTAGCAGTCAACCAGAAAGGCATCCAGTCAACTTAGAAAGGCATCCAGACTGGGCTGTGAAAGGTGAGGGCCAGGAGGTGCTTCCTTTTCAAGCAGTTAAGCTTTTAAAGGCTACTGCCTTTGTCAGTTTTTAGCTGATGAGAAGTCTGTGTGCTGGTATTGAGCCTGTATGATCTTTGGTCTACTACAAGGCTTAAAACTTAATACAGATTTTCAGATCTATTTTGATAGTGTGCTTGGCCCATGGAGTTTTAAAAATGGTCTCAGTGACATGCAATAAAAACAGAAATGAGAAAATGCCCACAGGTGAGGAAGGTGGCTCAGCAGAAGTAGTGGCAAATTCTGATCAACAGAATTCTCATCTGTGCGTGTATACTCTTCTGTGTCATCTGTTAGGTCTTTCCTTGGGTTACCTTGTAGGTGAGTCTGATACTGGCTGACAGCAAGGTTTAGTGGAGGTGCAGAGGAATCCAGGAATTTGCAAGCCCTGCAAGAATCAGACAGGATTAAAAAGCTAATTCATGGAGAGATAACAGAGTTGCAATGAAGAGAAGGCTCTGGGGAGACCTAATAGTAACAACCTTCCAGTACCTAAAGGGGGCCTACAAGAAGGCTGCAGAGAGACTGTTTGCAAAGCCCTGCAGGGACAGGACTTTGCTTCATATTAGAGCAGAGCAGATTTAGATTGGATGTTAGGAACAGGTTCTTTACTATGAGGGTGGTGGAACACTGGAACAGGTTGCCCAGGGAGGTGGTTGAGGCCCCTGCCCTGGAGACATTCAAAGTGAGGCTGGACAGGGCTCTGGGCAACCTGATCTAGTTGATGTCCCTGCAGACTGCAGGGGGGTTGGACTGGATGACCTTTGGAGATCCCAAGCCAAACTATTCTGCAATTCTATAAGACTTTCTTCACAGAGGAAATGAGGAATTTGGTGATGTATAGCAGTAGTGAGGACAGAACACTGCAAACTCTACAGAGCAGTATCACTAGCAGTAACAACCTGTTCCTCTGAATCACAGCAAAATAGGAGTAGGGTCTGTGAGAGAAACTAAAGAATAGCATGAGCAGTAACCAGTTCTTTGAAAAGAACCTTTAGAAGAAAGGAGAAATACCATTGTGTCATTCTGAGTGCCAGGTGCATCTGAAGAAAGCAGAGCTTGCCTTTTTCATTTGATACACTCAAGAAGGATTCTAATTTTACTTGAGACATGATTTTCTTATAAAGGGGAGAGATTTTCTGGTGCAAAGTTTTACACAAGAACTCAGCTGGAATTTTCTGTGCCTTTTACCTTGTGTTTAGTACTCAAGAGAATACCAGAAATCCAGCTATCTAGACACTGGCAACACTTCTCATTCCTCCCCTTTCCTTTCAAATAGGATAGGGAAAGGGTTCCAGGGAAGGGTAGGGAAAGGATAAATTCTCCTAAAAGTAGAGACATAGGTTGGGTCATTACTAAGACTATGATTTAATGGGTTTTAGTGTTACTGGAGAGATGGCTATCTTGGAAAGCATGCCCAGAACTTTGGATGGCCATTGTAGAATCTGTTTCTAATGTATTTCTAATTTAGGAATTACAACCAGACACAAGATTAATTAGTACTTTCCCTTGTGCAGTTCTCCTATGAGAGCTGTATGCCAGAAAGCCAGGAAGAGGGCAGACTTACCACAAGTAATGTCATAGTACAAGAACAAAAATTAATTCCCAAAAGTCCTCCCAAGTATAACCATACTAAAGAGAGGAACCTTTCAGGGTTGTGTAACTGCTTCTGTAGTAATTGCAGAAAATGCCTACATGGAGGCTTGCTTCTGGGGGCTGTAATGATGAAGAAGCAGCTGAATATGAGCCAGCAGTGTGCCCAGGTGACCAAGAAGGCCAATGGCATCCTGGCATGGAGTAAAAATTCCATGGCCAGCAGGAGCAGGGAGGTGATTGTCCCCTTTTACTTGGCTTTGGTGAGGCCACACCTTGAGCATTGTGTTTAGTTTTGGGCACTGCAATACAAGAGAGATGTGGAGGTGCTGGAGCAGGTCCAGAGGAGGGCAATGAAGCTGGGGAGGGGCCTGGAGATTAAATCTTATGAGGAGTGACTGAATGAGCTGGGGATGGTTTGAAAAAGAGGAGGCTGAGGGAAGACTTCATAGCTGTCTACAGCTACCTGAAGGGACATTGTGGAGAGGCTGCTGCTGGTCTCTTCTCACAGGTACAAGGGGGAATGGTCTCAAGCTGTGACTGGGTAAGTTTAGATTGGGCATTAGGAAAAAGTTTTTAATTGAGAGAATGGTCAGGCAGTGGAATGAGCTGCCCAGGGGGGTGGTTGGGTCACCCACCATAGATGTATTTAAGGGTTGTTTGGATGTGGTGCTTGGGGATATGGTTTAGGGTGAGCCTTGTAGAGTAGGGTTTTAGGTTGGACTTCGTGATCCTGAGAGGTTTTTCCAACCTGTGATTCTGTGAAAAGCAAGAGTAGGAAATCATCTGGTGTTTCCAGCTTTCCTTTGTTTTCTGTCCTTTTCCATTAATTTAATACAGACACAAATGTACAATCCTTTTCAGTGATTTTCAGAAGTCAGTTCTGCACTCCACTTTTTCAGAAGAAAGCAAATGAGCCAGCCAAGAGCTTTCTATGGGAGCCAGGTTTAACAGAGGGCTAATTAATTTATGCGAGATATTATTTTTCAAAATTAATATTGTTTATTAATTTTGATATTCAGAACTCTTGCCACCCCAACCACTAATTTTAATAATAATCAGGTTGTTTTGCAATGGTCATGGAAAGCATTACATAAATTAATAACTGGATCTAGAAATAACTAGCAAAAATATATAAACATTTAAACCCAATTGAACTGGAAGAAAAAGTTCTTGTAGTCAATACACCACTTGCCCAATAGGTGGACTCAAGGAAGCTCCTTTCTGCTTATGGCCCAAGACAATTGGTGAATTACAAGAGGCTTTAAGTATTTACTCACAAAATATTATTTCCTGATGCACAGAGCTAGCTATAGCTTCAGACAGTACCCAAACACTTTCAAGGAATTCTGTTGATGTCTTCTTGGCCAATGAGGTTTCTGATTCTTCCTAGACTTTACAGAGTGCTGGGGAAAGGAGGCAGATGATCTCCAAGCTTATCTTGATTTCTCTGGATGATCTGTGTACCTCTGGGATTTCCTGTCTTGGCAGAAGACCTTCAAGTGTAGGCAGGATGTCTTGCGATATGCAGTCTTAGCATGATGTCATGCTGGCTATGCAGGCCTTTCATGTGGAGGCATTTAGAGCCTGTTCCTGGTAAACTCAAGACAGAAGAGCTGTGTGCTGAGTGGGAAGGGCTTCCCTGCCTCAGTGTGGGAAGAAGTCAAGGCACAAGGTGAGGTGTAGATGCCCAGCTCTGTTGAGGTTCAACAAGGACAAGTGCAGAGTCCTGCATATGGGGAAGAATAGTAAACTGCACCAGTACAGGTTGAGAGATGATCTTCTGGAAAGCAGACCTGTGGAGAGGGACCTGGGAGTGCTGGTGGATAACAAGTTAACCATGGGATAGCAATGTGCCCTTATGGCCAAGAGAGCCAATGAGATCCTGGGGTGTATTAGGAAGAGTGTGTCCAGCAGATTGAGGGACATTGTCCTCCTCCTCTGCTCTGGTGAGACCTCATCTTGAGTACTGTGTTCAGTTTTGGGCTCCCCAGTTTAAGAGGGACAGGGATCTGCTGGAGAAGGTCCAGCACAGGGCTACAAGGATGATTAGGGGACTGGAACACTGCCTGATGAGGAGAGGCTGAGGTACCTGGGGCTTTTTACTCTGGACAGAAGACTGAGAGGGGATTTAATAAAAAATGTTTATAAATATCTGAGGGCTGGGTATCAGGAGTGGGGGGACAGGCTCTGCTGACTTGCTCCCTGTGATAGGACAAGGAGCAATGGATGTAAGCTGCAGCACAGGAAGTTCCACCTCAACACAAGGGGGAACTTCTTGACTGTAAGGGCCACAGAGCACTGGAACAAGCTCCCCAGAGAGGTTGTGAAGTCTCCTTCTCTGGAGACTTTCAAGTCCTGTCTGGATTTGTTCCTCTGTGACCTCAGCTAGATTATGGTGCTGCTCTGGCAGCTGAATTGGACTTGATGACCTCTTTGGGTCCCTTCCAACCCCTGACATCCTGTGATCTTGCTTGTAGTGGAGTTTCCATCTAAATTCTTGTTCTGAATTCTCTTGCTGAAGGCCAGGCCATGTCACAAGGCCTAAAGAGGCAAAATGTCCTGACTGAAGATTTGTGTGTGTTGGTTCTAGGTTACCTCTGTAAGTGTTACATATATTGCAGTGTCTCCTGGAAGTGCTGTTCAGGATATTCTTTTTTTTATCTCACCTGTATTTTTGCTGGCACAGGAGCTGCTCTGATGTAAGATACACAAAACTACCAGAGCTATGTAAAAAGGGGGAAAAAAGCAAAACAAAACCAACTACAAGCTCCAAGCCTGAAAGAGCCCAGTGCTCTCTTAATGTAAAAGGTAGCATTCTGCTTTTTAATGAGGTTGAATAGTTCTGTCTAGTCCTGACAAGCAGAACCCTGAAGGAGTGTGAGATTACTACATGCTGCTCTCCCAGCCTCCACATTCCTCAGGACCCAAAGATTGGATGAAGTCGTCTCTCTTGGCTCCTGTTTACTGCCTCCCACTTGAACATTTTCCTCTTAACCTACAGTGTTAGTTTATGAACTCCATTACAAAATCCAGTGCTGCAGGTCAGTAGATAGATCGGAGATTGTAAGTAACTCCAGGCTGGTTAGGTGTGGGGTAGGTGCGTGTGTGTGATTGAATCACACTCAAGTTAGGTGTGGCTTATCTGGATTTTTCACAACTGAAACCAAATAAAATGACAAGGAAAACCATCTTAATATAATTGTAATCAGCTTCACTGACTTATAGTCAGTGACAAAGTTATGATCATGGGAGACTGAAACCATGCTGAAGTTGCAGTATTGGGCATGCATCTGTTATCAGTCTTAAAGTGAACAACAGTTTTCAACATAGTAGAATTATTTTATGTTTGGAAAGTAATTTTCATGATTCATTGCTAAGCACTGTTGCTTATTGCTAAGGCAGAGAACATGTTAAACACTGTAGTTTCATAATATAAAGCTGACTTTATGTTTTTAATGCCAGCAAAAATCTCTTCAGGCCTACATTCATAAATCACAGAATCACAGAATTAACCAGGTTGGAAAAGACCTTTAAGATCATTGAGTCCAAACTATCACCTAACTCTTCTAATTAACTAAACCATGTGTGCTGGCTTGAACTAATTGGAGGATTTGGATTAGAAATTAGGCTATAGGCTGAGAGAGGAAAAGAGATGATACTACTCCACTCAGAGCTCTACTGAGAAAGAAGAAAAATAGTTTTAAGAGCCATAACCCAAATATAGATAAGTGAGACTGCTTCAGACCTCTCTGGGCTGTGGCTGGCTTCTTGCATGGCTCCTTTTCCCTGCCTTGTATAGCTGTTTCTCAATAATTCCACTAACTTCTTTCCTACTGCTAATCCCCCTGGCCGATCTACCTTCACATATCTGCTGCATCAACAGATGGTGAGATAAGACTGGGGAAGGGGGGAAGGGTGAGAGGGGTGGTTAGAAACACCTCTTAGGGATTTTGATCTCTGGGAGGGGTGTGGTGTTTCTGTATTACCTTTTCACTGTATATATCTGTAAATGTCTGTTATACGTTGTAAATATTAGCTTGTACGTTGTGCATTGCTGTAAATATAAAGCTTCATTTATCAACTTCCAGCTGTCTGAGTCCTAGCCTGGGTTATTTCAAAGGGTGGGGGGGTAGGTGACTGCTAAACTACCGCATATTTTTAATTGGCTTACCCAACATGGGATGGATGTAATTTACTTTTGTTTGATTGTTAATTAATCCTGGAAGTTAAAATGAAGCAGACCTGGCTGTCATACTCAGTCATTCCTTCTGCAACAATGTGTTTTTTATATAGATGGCTTGTGGCCAAAATTGGTACTTTTATATGGAATTTGGCATGGAAAAAGTTTAAGAAGATGGTCTAGGATTATGGTGACTATATTTTGGGTTGCACTGGCTTTAATTTAACTGAGATAGCTTCAAATGCTGTTTTTTATGCTTTTAATAAATCAGAAAATATTAGTAATCAAATGAGCTATTCTACAGCATTGGTACGTGTAGTTCTCCCAAAGAGCAGTATTCCTGACCCTTGTCAAAATTTCTATTAAAAAACCACAGTGATATATTTAACATGTGTTGTTTTCTTATTAATTATAATTTTATTCTTAAGTTCTGCTATGAGTCTGAAAAAGTTGGCTGTCACTTTAAAAAAACAGATAGATTGTGCCAGGAAACAAAAACAAAAGTATATCTCTGTCCAAACAGAGTCTGGCTGTACACCAGAACAATGTACTATAAACAAAGAAGATACTGTGGCAGATGTTTATGAACATGAATAAAAAACAACTGATAATGCTACAGAAAGTTTTTCTGCTGCTGGTTTCCAGTGCAAAAGATAATACTAATTCTAATGTGCCAGCAGCTCAGGTTCCCCAAAATTCAGATCCATTACAAGCTCCATCTTCTGTTAAACTGGCCCCTGCCAAAATGAAAGCTAAAATTGGGTCAAAACATGGGTCAAAGGAAGATTTAGGGACAGGGACTGCTGAAGTTCAGGAGGAGGAGGAAGAGGAGAAACTTAGTCTTAAAGATCTGACTGGTTTACTGAAATCTAAATATGAGGACAACGTAAGATTAGCTACCAGGACAGAGGATGGCTCTCTGGAGATTAGGAATGCTGTTAGGAGAGTTTTGTTTGGGCAGGCACCAGCAGACCAGCAAGAAGAGAAGGAGAGTGATGACATCCAAGGCTCTAATGATCCCCTCAGAGAAGTCAGAGAAGTTAGAAAGGAATATTCAAGAGAATCAGGAGAGCCAATCCTA
>VWZI01010441.1:12765-30954 GCA_013396835.1 Psilopogon haemacephalus
CCAACTCTTTCAGTCTGTCCTCATAGCAGAGGTGCTGCAGCCTTCTGATCACCCTTGTGGCCCTTCTCTGGACACACTCCAGCATGTCCACATCACTCTTATGTTTGGGGGTCCTTATAATTTTAAATAAATAAATAAATAAATATTACAACTAATCTAATCACCTTCCCTTTAATCCTGAAAAGAGTTTAATTACTTAAGTTCAACAATGACATACTGTAGAAATTGCAAAAGTTCAAGCTTCAACATGACTCACCAGCATCTAAGACATAGCATAAGACAGAGAATTCCCAGAGCAGACAATGATCAGTAGCACAAGAGTAATTTAGCTCTTTCTGGAGCCAGTGTGCTTAGCTTTTCACCCTTAACATGATAAAAAGGTGAGATCATTAATTAGCATTCTAAGAAAGAACTGCAAATTGAAATAATCCCCCCTTTTGCTTCTTAAATACCCTTCCCACATCCCCTTCTGCTTCCATTCAGGGTCTTTTAAAAAGAGCTAAGTGGGAAAAAAAACCTTGCAAGTATTAATTTGAGATAACCACTTTCGGATTCCGAGCTGGTACGTGCAAGGAGCCTTCATTTACTCACAAACTGTCTCAGTTTTGCCACCTAAAAGGAGACCTACAGCTCCAGCAAATAATTATAAAGTACCACATTTATAACCCTATCTGAAAATAGGGCAGCCTAGCAAAAAAAACAGGGCTTTTAAAAAACCTAATTACCTCTGTGATGGTTGCTCCTTAAACCCCAAATTCCTCATCTCGAAGCTGTGACCAGAACTCAGTGAAGTTGGTAATTACAGCCAAGTCTTTGTCATCTCACCAGCTACTTCCTAGATTTTTCTTCTACTTAGGGAGGGACAAGACCAAAGTCTCTGGCTACAGCTAGAGAATTCTCTCTTCTGCTTCCTGTATCACACAAATCACAGATAAGACAGGCAACCATTTCCCCAGTACTGGGGAGAAATTTATTATTTATTGCTCCCTATGACTACCTGAAAGGAGGTTGTAGCCAGGCAGGGGTCAGTCTCTTCTCCTGGGCAACCAGTATGAGAACAAGATGACTGTGGTGGGTTTAGCAGTTACCTGCCCCCTCACCTTTTGATATAACCCAGGCTAGGACTCAGACAACTGGAAGTTGGTAAACAAAGCTTTATATTTACAGCAATGCTCAATATCCAAGCAGATATTTACAATGTCTAACAGTGTGATGGTTTAGCAGTTACCTGCCCCCCTCCTACCCCATCTTTTATAAACCCTGGCTAGAACTCAGGACACTGGAAGTTAATAAATGAAGCTTTATATTTACAGCAATGCACAATATACAAGCAAATATTTACAAGGTATAACAGATATTTACAGATATATGTAGTGAAAAGGTAATAGAGAAACACCACAGCCCTCCCAGACATCAAAATCCCTAAGAGGGTTTTTTTTCCAACCACCCCTACCACCTTCCCCCCCTTCCCCAGCCTTATCTCACCACCAGTTGATGCTGCAGATAAGCTGAAGATCGGTCAGAGGGATTAGTGATAGAAAGGAGCTAGTAATTTTATTCTGAATTACAAAAGGTGGGGGGCAAGTATTTACAGATATATGTAGTGAAAAGGTAATAGAGAAACACCACAGCCCTCCCAGACATCAAAATCCCTAAGAGGGTTTTTTTTCCAACCACCCCTACCACCTTCCCCCCCTTTCCCCAATCTTCTCTCACCATCTGTTGATGCAGCAGATAGGCAGAGGTAGATCTGCCAGAGGGTTAGCAGTAGAAAAGAGGGTAGTGGAATTATTGAGAATTAGCTACAAAGGCAGAGACAAAAGAACCATGCAAGAGAAGCAGCTGCAGCCCCAGAGAGGTCTGAAACCATCTCCCTTATCTATATTTGTGTTACAACTCTTTTTTTTTTTTCGTTCTCAGTAAAGCTGTGAGTGAAGTGACATCCTGTATTTTCATTTCTCAGCCAGTAGTCTAATTTCTCACTCAAATTCTCCAATTAGTTCAAACCAGCACAATGACACAGCCTCAAGCTGCACCAGGGCAGGTTTAGGCTGGATGTTAGGAAGAAGTTCTACAGAGAAAGAGTGATTGGCATTGGAATGGGCTGCCCAGAGAGGTGGTGGAGTCCTCATCCCTGGACATGTTTAAAAATGGACTGGATGTGGCACTTGGTGCCACAGTTTAGTTCATTAGAAGGTGTTAAGTTGGACTTGTCCTCAAAGTTCTTTTCCCACCTCGTTAATTCTGTGATATCCTTGTGTTATTTATTTGCCAAATACCAGGTTGCCCAGAAGACAGACTCACCTCAACTTTAAAAGTGCTAGCATGTTAGTAAGCCATTTGTACCTTACTAGAACACTCATTTACACCTAAAAGTATTTGCAAGTTGTGGTGGCTTGGGAGTTCCCTACCCCCCAACATTGTGAAATTGCCCAGGCTAGATTCAGACAGCTGGAAGTTAAGGAAGTGAAGCTTTATATTACAGCTTTGCACAATATACAAGCAGATATTCACAGTATTTAACACGTATTTACAGAAATATACAGTAAAGAGGTAATACACCACAGCCCTCCCAGAGATCAGGGTCCCTAAGAGGGGTTTCTAACCACCCTACCACCTTCCTCTACTTCCCAATCTTATCTCACCATTGTCTGACATGCCAGGTAGGCAGAGGTAGATAGGCCAGGGGGGTTAGCAGCAGGAAAGTAGTTAGGGATGTCACTCAGATCCAGCTAAGAAGACATAGAGAGAGATGCAGCACCCAGCACAGCTCAAGCCCACTCTGAGTTATCTATGTTTTGGTTCTAACTTTGTACCATTTCAGTAAAAAAAATGAGTGAAGGAGGCACTGGAATGTTTTCCTTTCTCAGCCTATGGTCTAATTTCTTATTAATATCCTCCAATTGCTTCAAACCAACACACAAGGCTTTTCTGCCTCCCCATTTGGGAAGCACATTTCATTGCTGAAACCAATTTAAATGATAGCCCTAGCAAGGAATTAGGTGGCTGGGTTTGCACTCTGTTCATTTTGATACTTCTCAGGGCTGCCATGCTGCTGCAGCTACTTTGATTTGCTTGGACAGAACTCCCCTAGGACAAGGAGCTCACTAAATTACAATCACAAGCAGAAGTGACTCAGTTTTGGAAAAATGTATTGCCAATTGAAATATTTCAGTACTGGGAAACAAAACCAGGAACTGGGCAGTCCCTTACCTCTTCTTCTTGAGGCCACCCTTGCAGTTGCATGGGTTTAGTGGTGTGGGGAGGGCTCACAAAGCCAGCACATAGCCCTTTCACAGCAAGGCAGTAGACAGTCCCATAAGCTGGCATGCCTGGGTACACAGCACAAGCCAGCAAGCAGACACATCATGTACTCAAGGAGCAGCAAAAAATCCATCTAGGCTTCCACAGACCACAAAGCAGTTCCTCGGGCAGGTATGGTCCAAGTGTCTGTCCAGCAGCTGGAGCCCTCAGGCTAAATTCCTGCACAGAGGCCACATTAGCACTACCTTAACCCTTGCACTTCATTTCATGCACAGAATCATAGAATGGTTTAGGTTGGAAGAGACCTCAAAGATCATCCAGTTCCAACCCCCCTGTGCCATAGGCAGGGACACCTCCCACTAGATCAGGTCGCTCAAGACCCCATCCAGCCTGGCCTTGAGCAAATCCAGGGAGGGAGCAGACACAACCTCCCTGGGCAACCTGTTCCAGTGCCTCACCACCCTCACCGTGAAGAATTTCTTCCTAACATCCCTTCCAAGTCTCCCCTCTGCCAGTTTGAACCCATTCCCCCTTGTCCTGTCATTACAAGACCTTGTGAACAGTCCCTCCCCAGCCCTCCTGCAGGCTCCCCTCAGATACTGGAAGGCTTCTATAAGGAGTTCCTATACAAAAAAAAAAAAGGCATTTCAAGTGAACAAAGCCATGCAAAGACAGATTTTAGCTGAACTGCAGTTAAAACAAAGATCTCCAATGATGGTCATAGACTAGTCTGGGTTGGAAGGGACCTCCAAAGGCCATAACCACACAAGTCTTGCTGTGCTGCAGTTAATTCCCACAGTGAACTTGTTCTCTTAGCTAGGAGTAGGAGTTTGGTGCTGCCAGAAATGGTGCTGCTAATTATCCAGATGGAGATCAAGCCAGCATTAAATTTCAGCTAGCTCCCACACTTCTGTAACTCATGGCTTTGTTAGAAAAGGACATAGAGACACAAAACTGGTTTCTTCAGCAACAATCTTTGCCCCTTGGTTTGGAGCAGTGAGCACAAGGGGAATCCAAAGGCTTGCTAACCCCAGTTCTGGAGGAGGGGACTGTGACTCACCAACTCCCTTCCCAGTTCAGCCACACAGTAATAAAAAAAAAAAAATCCCACCAGATGCTAATCCAAGTAGTACAAATGCTCTAATTACCAAATTAAAGTACAATGGCCCAAGTAGTTCTTCAATTACAGTTAAAACCTCCACAATTTAAAAAAGTAACTTAAAATTCAGAAAAAAAAAAAACCACAACAAACCCACAGGTTGAATTAAGGACAGCAAGTATCACATCCTAAGGAAATAATTAACTGTTAAGTGAACCCTGTGCTATTTTTGTCATTTAAAATACTGATTAGGGTGATTATGCTCAAAGGGAATTGGGTCTAGAGGATTAAAGGAAGTACTTTCAGAGGCAGAGTCTGCTGAATGGAAAAGCTGCTGCACCCCATTTAAACAACACCAAGGTATCACTTTCAGCATCTTATGATTACCCATGTCTTCAAAATCTCATCCTTTGGTGTCTGTTACTGGGCTAATAATGCAGTTTTTATCTCCCTTTTGACCTCAGTAACATAGAAGAGTGTTAAAAAGCATATGGCTGAGACAAAAGATACCACCATTTCCCTCCTCTTTTACAACAATTACCTCTCAAGAGATCTCCTTAGAGTCTCAAAGGGTTTTCCTTCAAAACTTAAGCCTGCTTCTCATCCATTGCTCTCAAAGGCAAGATTACCATTTATTTTAGTAAAAGAGCAATAACACTGGTAGGCAGAAACCACTTCTAGAACGAAAACCTTCATTTATTAATCAGTATGACACAAGATCAAACTGCCTGCAGACTTGCCCTGTCAAGGCAGAGAAAGTCCACAGTAGGTTTGGCATATCCCCCATCCTCAACACTGCAGACAGCATCCAAAGGGCACTTGCCCTGGCAAGGCAGAGAAGGCCCACACAGTAGGTTTGATGTTCCCCCATTCTCAACACTGCAGACAGCATCCAAAGGGCAGATTTGCCCTGGTAAGGCAGAGAAGGTCCACACAGTAGGTTTTATGTTCCCCCATTCTCAACACTGCAGACAGCATCCAAAGGGCAGATTTGCCCTGGCAAGGCAGAGAAGGTCCACACAGTAGGTTTGGCGTTCTCCCACCCTCAGCACTGCAGACAGCATCCAAAAGGCAACTGTGAACTTCAGAGATGACCCCACCGTGAGGTAGCAAATTCGTTACAGGTGTCTAATACCAAGTTCCCGCCTTAGACTAGAAACCACACAGTTAAAAACCAGCTCTACAGAAAGAAAGGAATACATTAGCTTTTTTTTTTCCCTCTCTTGTATAAGAGGGAGATTATATCCCTGGCAACATACAGGGCCACCTGGACAGGCGAGTGATGTCCTCCCCAGGAATGCCACAGCGGGCGGCAGTGATGGCAGCGCCCGTCCAGAAGGAATGGGCACCGTAGCGCTCCGGGCTCAGCCCCAGCAGCTGCAGGGCCCAGCGCAGAACCGTCAGGAACTCCCTCTTGGTGACAACGGCGTCGTCCCTGTGCACGAAGAGCGGCCCCGCCTGCCGCGAACGAGCCGCCACGTAGCTCCGCAGGGCCAGCACCGGGCACACCCAGGGCTCTCCAGACAAGCTGAGGCTGATGAGATGTCTCTCAGGGCGCACCGCCGAGGCAGGCAGGCTGAGCACCGCTCTCCTCTCCAGCAGCTGCAGGTCGCTCAGGTGCAGCAGCGCGGGCTGCGCCACGTTGCGGTGCTTTACCACCAGCTCGCCTACTCGAAGCGCCCCGAAAAACGCCACGGTGAACAGCGCACGAAAGAGCAAACACTCGTAATGCGACACGCACACGGTCTCCAGGACTCCCAAGAGAGATCGCAGCATCTCAATCGATATGGGCAAGCATTTTTCCCTCACTTTGCCTGCTCGACGTCTCAACCCCACCACCATGCGACGGGTGATAGCATCTTCCAAAGGATTACGGTTACCAGTCAGCTTCGATAAGTAAATCAGTCCTGCTATATACTTCAGCGTCTTTAACGATGAAGACGGAGGTTCCGCAGCCAAAAAACCTCTAACTTGCTCCTCCGGAAGGGGCCAGGTCGCAGGCATTCCCATGCTTTCCCTGAAGACAAGGAACTTCTTCAGCCCTTCGAGGTAGCCTTGCCAAAGCCTACTGTCCCCTGAGAACTCCAACAACGACAACATCTTCAGAGGCGAAGATCCCAAGGGATGCTTCTGAGGGCTGCCAAACTCCCCGCCTAGGAGAGAGGATGCTTGTTAGCTGAGAACAGGCACAAGGACGCCACTTCAGCGGCGACAAAGACAGTGTACCCCCAAGACAACGCTCTGCTATTTTGTCTGAGCAGAACACTTCTCATGGGGCTACTCATGGAGCTGTTAAAATGCCACGATTTTCCCAATGGAAAAGAAGCAGGCCCATTTCAGGCACTAAATTGGTGCTAGATTCATATATCAGACAGATAACACTCTGGGAATTTACAAGTTCGTGGAATATTAAGGGAGAAGCAAAAAAAAAAAAAAGCTACCTTAAACCCAAGCCTTCT
Source organism: Psilopogon haemacephalus (assembly GCA_013396835.1). Classification (NCBI taxonomy): domain Eukaryota; kingdom Metazoa; phylum Chordata; class Aves; order Piciformes; family Megalaimidae; genus Psilopogon; species Psilopogon haemacephalus. Next base: position 19,588 of record VWZI01010441.1, read on the forward strand.
TGGTATGGAAGGCTTACAGAAGTTAAGACAGCACAGGGCACACAGCACACTCCCACCAAGGCAGCAAAGTACTTCCCAGCCCAGGAGGCAGATCTCACAACCCTGGCATGTGTAGTAGGATAGAATCAGTCAGGGTTGGAAGGGACCACAAGCATCATCTAGTTCCAAGCCCCTCTGCCATGGGCAGGGATACCCTACCCTAGATTAGGCTGGACAGAGCCTCATCCAGCCTGGCTGCAAACACCTCCAGGGATGTGGCCCCAAACACCTCCCTGGGCAACCCATTTCAGGCTTTCACTACTCTTATACTGAAGAACTTCCTCCTCACGGCCACTCTGATTTGCCCCACCTCCAGCTTTTCTCCATTCCCCCTAGTCCTGTCACTACCCGAGAGCCTACCCTAGATTAGGCTGGACACAGGTTCATCCAGCCTGGCCTTAAACACCTCCCTGGGCAACCCGTTCGAGGCTCTCACCACTCATGGTGAACAGCTTCCTCCTCACCTCCAATCTAAACCTCCCCACTTCCAGCTTGATAAGCGTATCTGAAGGCTAGACCCCTGAGCCCCCTTACGCTACACTGCTACTTCAAGCCTTCACGAAAACCATGAAGTCCCCAAACCCTCCATCTTCCATAAAACCCGGGACAAACCCACGGCAACGCCACCAGCGTCCCGTTCACTTCGTGCGGACCAGCCCCCGGCCACAACCACAACAGGCGCCGAGCATGACCCGCACTTACCAGCCACCTCCGCGCCGTCCTCCGAGCTGTCCTCCGAGCTCTGGCTGGGGCCGTCTCGATGCTCAGACGACTCGGCCCGGCCCGCTCCTTCCTCTCGTCCGCGCTGCGAGAAGGAAGCTGTTTGGCCAGCAAGGCTTAGCTCCAACCACTGCATGCCTGGCTCCCGGGACAGCAGCTCCAGCATCTCCCAGAAGGGACTGGAGGCATCTCCGCGGGACATGTCGGCAAGACGACGACTGCAGCTGCTCCTTACTGCTCTTACACGAAGCTTGCCAGCAGCGTTTCCCACAGCCCCTTTTATAGCCGCAGAGCGGCCCGCAGCATCCCTCCTGCGATTGGGTACTCGGAGCAGAGGGGTCCTGTGCTTGGGCTGGCCCAGCCCGGCCCGGCCCAGTTTGGCGGCAGGTGTGAAGAGGTCGTTAATGAGCAGCAGCTCGGGGCGCTTCCTGAGAACCGAAGGGTGTGAAGATGACGGGCGGGTCTCTAGCTGCTGGTGCTCGAACCTTAACGGATGTGCTGAGATAAGGAGCGAGCAGTACCTGTGTACTGTGTCCTGAAGGACAGCTGTGTCCTGGGCTGCATCAAAAGAGGTATGGGCAGCAGACTGGGGGATGTGAAACTTCTCCTGAACTACTGCATCCAGCTCTAGAGTCCTCAGCACTGGAAAGACCTGTTGGAGAGGATGGCCACAAAAATCACACCTCTCATATGAGGAAAGGCTGAGAGTGTTGGGGTTGTTCATGTGGAGAAGGCTCTGATGAGACCTTATTGAGACCTTTCAGTACTTAAAGGAGGCCTCCAAGAAGGAAGGGGACAGTCTGTTTAGCAGGACTTGTAAGACAAGAGGTAATGATTTTAAATTAAAAGAGTGTAAGTTTAGACTAGATAGAAAGACTGCATTGTTGTTGTTATTATTATTATTATTGCAAAATGAGGCTTGTGAAACTCTGGTAACAAGCTGCCTGGAGGATGGATGTCCCATCCCTGGAAACATACATGAGCAGGTTGGACAAGCCCCTAAGCAACCTAATCATATTAATGCCTTCATCACCGGCGTGGCAGCAGGTGTGAAGAGGTTGATAATGAGCAGCAGCTCGGGGCGCTTCCTGAGAACCGAAGGGTGTGAAGATTACGGGTGGGTCTCTAGCTGCTGGTGCTCGAACCTTAAGGGATGTGCTGAGATAAGGAGCGAGCAGTACCTGTGTTATCTCCCCATTGTTCTCCTGGGCACTTCCAGGTGAGGTGTCGTTTCCAAAAAGAACCCTAGAGAAAAGCTATGGGCAGCCGGCAGCTGTCTTGTGGAGAAGGGCTTGGGGGCACTGGGGAATGAAAAGGTGTACATGAGTTGTGTATGCAGCCCTGAAGGACAGCTGTGTCCTGGGCTGCATCAAAAGAGGTATGGCCAGCAGATTGGAGGAGGTGAAACTTCTCCTGAACTACTGCATCCAGCTCTAGAGTCCTCAGCACTGGAAAGACCTGTTGGAGAGGATGGCCACAAAAATCACACCTCTCATATGAGGAAAGGCTGAGAGTGTTGTTCATGTGGAGAAGGCTCTGATGAGACCTTATTGAGACCTTTCAGTACTTAAAGGAGGCCTCCAAGAAGGAAGGGGACAGTCTGTTTAGCAGGACTTGTAAGACAAGGGGTGATGATTTTAAATTAAAAGAATGTAGATTTAGACTAGATAGAAAGACTACTACTAGTAGTATTACTATTATTATTACAATGAGGCTCGTGAAACTCTGGTGACAAGCTGCCTAGAGAGATGGTGGATGTCCCATCCCTGGAAACATACAAGAGCAGGCTGGACAAGCTCCTAAGCAACCTGATTATATTAATGCCTTCATCACTACAGAAGCATTGCTCTAGATCACCTTTGCAAGTCTCTTCTAACTCAAAGCATTCTACCACTCTCTGATTCCATGGCAGCTATCCAGTCACTAGTGGTGTGCCCCCAGGAGCAGTGCTGGGCCCAATCCTGTTCAATATCTTTATTGAAGATCTGGATGAGGGAATTGACTCCATCATCAGTAAGTTGGCAGATGACACCAAGCTAGGAGCAGGTGCTGATCTGTTGGAGGGTAGAAGGGCCCTGCAGAGGGACCTGGACAGGCTGGATGGGTGGGATGAGGTTTAACAAAGCTAAGTGCAGGGTTCTACACTTTGGTCACAACAACCCCAGGCAGCACTACAGGCTGGGGACAGAGTGGCTGGAGAGCAGCCAGGCAGAGAGGGACTTAGGGGTGCTGGGATAGAGTAGGTGAACATGAGCCAGCAGTGTGCCCAGGTGGGCAGGAAAGCCAATGGCATCCTGGTCTGGATCAGGAATAGTGTGGCCAGCAGGACAAGGGAGGTTTTTCTGCCCCTGTACTTGGCACTGGTCACACACCTTGAGTCCTGTGTCCAGTTCTGGTCCCCTCAGTTCCACAGAGATATTGAGGCACTGGACCATGTCCAGAGAAGGTTGACAAAGTTGATGAGGGACCTGGAGCACAGCCCTGTCAGGAGAGGCTGAGGGAGCTGGGGGTGTCTAGTCTGGAGAAGAGTAGGATCAGGGCAGACCTCATTGCTGTCTACAACTACCTGAAGGGAGGTTGTAGCCAGGTGGGGTTGGTCTCTTCTCCCAGGCAACCAGCAACAGAACAAGGGGACACAGACTCAAGCTGTGTCAGGGGTGGTATAGGCTGGATATTAGGAAGAAGTTTTTGCTGGAGAGAGTGATTGGCATTGGAATGGGATGCCCAGGGAGGTGGTGGAGTCACCATCTCTGGAGGTGTTCAAGAAAAGCCTGGATGGAGAACTTGGTGCCATTGGCTAGGGCTGGGTGCTAGGTTGGACTGGATGATCTTGGAGGTCTCTTCCAACCTGGCTGATTCAATTATATGCTATGTTATGTTATGTTATGTTTTATGTTATGTTTTATGTTATGTTATGTTATGTTATGTTATGTTATGTTATGTTATGTTATGTTATGTTATGTTATGTTATGTTATGTCCCTGCTGAATTCTAAGATAAAATAAAGCAAGCAGACTGCACCGCCAACAGCTTGAGCTTTTGCCTTGGTATTTTCCTGCCTACCCTCGCCTCCTCCAAGGTGCCTTCACAGAGCCAGCCTGCTGTGAAGCAGAGGGTACCACAGTACCTCAGAGTCTGCCGACGGCACAGAGCACCAGCGGCCCCTGCTCACTGGGGCCCTAGGGACACAGCCTGGCCTCTCTTTCAGCTAAGCCCTGCAAGGACTCCTGCAACTGCACTCCTCGGCAGCTTATTCTCCCTCGGGACTTGACCTTCTGCCCTTCACTTCACACAGTGTTTGTTGCTTTGCCTGCCGCAGGTTGCCTCATCTCAGTACCAAAGCAGCGCAGGTTCGAGGGGAGGGAGGGAGAGAGGGAGGAAGAAGAGAGCCAGGGAGGGTCAATGCCGGAGCAGAGGCTACCCGCGGGCACGCTGGCAGTCACTACCGGCCTCTCCTCAGCCCCTACTTGCGGCACAAAGCAGGTGACAAAGGGACGGTGGGCTCCGGGCGGTGTCACTCCATTTCCCGGGTGATTCACACCCGCGCCCTAAAGGGCCCAGCCGAGGAGCCACGACCCCCACTGACCGCTCCCTCTGCGTCCTTCGGGCGGGGGCTCCGCCACTGGATAGGCGAGGGGCGGCAGCGGCCCGGGCTACAAAAGGACAGCGCCGAGCACGGCCGAGCCACTGCTGCCTGGCTCCTGGGCGCTGTGGGAGACGTGTTGCTGGCGATGGAGAACCACCAGATCGAGCTGTCTCCGGTGCCTTCACCCTTCTGGGCACTGATAGCGCTTCTGCGGCGGGAGCCCGGCATGGAGTGGCTGCCGCGGGTCCCCGGGGGCTGCGCTGGGACGCGGTGCCCCAGTGGAGTGGAAGCTGATGGCGAGGAAGGAACTGGTGAGTGTGGCCCAGAGGGGATCGGATGGATGGCAGGTGGGAGGGGGGTGGTGGATAGAGGCTTGGCAAAGTTCTTCCGTGGGGTCTGACCTCCACTGATTGAAGACTTCTGGGAGCCACATACACTGCTGCGTCTAGTCCCAGTTTGTGCTGATTTCTCTCCCGTTCCCTTGCGTCCCTCGACGGAGGTCTGGTGTTAAAAGATGTCCAGCAGTAGTGTGCTGGATCTGCCACCAGGTTTGCTTTGAAGAAAAAAAATCAGAAAGGGTTTATTGTTTTGGAGGTAATCGTTTTGAGGATATCATTTTGGGGATCGTTCTCTTGCTTTCTCTCTGTTGAAAGCACTGCAGATGAGCATCATCAGAGTGCATGGGAAAGGATTGGTTCGTTTTGGTTTTGGTTGTTTTGTTTTGTGGTTTTTTTTTTGGGGGGGGGGGGTTGTTTAATAGAAACTCCATCAAAAGTTGGGGGATGTTGAAAGGGAAGAGATTTCTGTCTGCTTTACTGTCAGTGAGACCACCTCATTTGCTGTTTCTAATGCAAATGTCTTTGGGCAGATGAACTGGGCCAGATTCCTAAGAGGCATCCCTTGGGCCCACAGCCCCTGAAGGCACTGCTGCTGCTGGAGGACTCGGGACATAACCACTTGTGGCAGACCTACTACGAGGGCCTGAAGAATTTCCTTGCCTTTAGACAAGGCATGGCTTTGTCTGCAGTCTGGCCGCTTCCAGTGGATCAAGTGAGAGAGTTCCTGCTCCTCATGGAGTCCCAGGATCTGCCTCCCACAGACATTATCACGTACATGGAAGGACTGTCCTTCATCTCAGGAATGGCAAATCACCCTGATCCTCTTCGAGATCCTGTTATCTGTGACATGATGTCAAGGTTGAACTGGAGGACTGGCCCCGCAAATGATGGGCACGCTCCTGTCACTGTTGAAGTGCTGAGATCTCTGCTGGGCACTCTGGAATCTGTGTGCAGCTCTCCTTATGAGTGCATGCTGTTCCGTGCCATGTTCACGGTAGCTTTTTTTGCTGAGCTCCGTGTAGAAGAGATGGTGGCAAATCACCAAAGCAGAACACAGCCTGAGCTCCTGCACTTCAGTCACCTCCGCCTGACTGACGGGAGTGCAAGCCTCTGTGTGCACAGGGGCCAGGAGAGGCATTGGATCAAACTGGGATTGTCCAGAGAGCTCTGGATATGTCCTATCGAAGCTCTCCGTACCTATGTGGCAGCACGGCCACAAGGAGAAGGCCCCCTCTTCCTGCACTTGGATGGTACAGCTGTGACAAGGAGACACTTCCTGGCCGTCTTTCACCGTGCTCTTGGGGTTGTTGGGCTTCCTCCAAAGCGCTATGGTGTGCATTCCTTCTGGCTGGCGAGTGTTCTAAGAAGATTTTGATTAAACTATTAACAGAATAGCAAGGGGAGGGGTGGAGATCCTGAAGAAGACGTAGTTCCATCTGTCTGTTGGGCTTCCATAGCGAGGAGCATCTTCTGCAATGCAGAAATGTTGCACTTTACAAAAGCACTGAAACTTTTATTCTGTATGAAGTTACAGAGAAGGGCACTCACTAGTCTAAGGAGACTTCCTACCTGGAGTGGGATGTCATGGTTTTAAACTGCTGTGACATGGGTCTCTGCATGCTGTTTGGGCTGGATTTACTAATTGTATCTTGACCTTTTATTAAACTGTTTGTTTGCTTTTAACAACTTCTCCAGTCTTTCTGTTATGCCTTGGGCAAAGGCTGCTAATTGCAGTGGTGACAAGACAACTCGACACAAAGGGGCATCCTTTGTGCTGTCCATTGTAGTGAGGAGTAAAGCTCATGGCTGGTGATTGGAAGCTGTGAGTATGTGTGGGGGGTGGGGAGGGGTGGGAATTAGCTGCTAACAAAATGTGACACCAGCAAGGAAGTTGATACTGCTGCCCAAGTAGCAGTTCCATAGCAGGTGTATCCTGCATCAGCTCTTGCTGCTGCAATCTGTCTCCTTGCCTGTAAAAACCTCCCTGATAATTCTTAGGATCTTTTGCTGATCACTCTTCAAAGGATCAATCAAACCCAGGTAATGATCAAAAGTAGCCTTTAACTGAAATGTGGCTGGGGCATCAAAGATGGCCCTGCTCAGTTCAAAGGATCCTGTATAGGAAGGAACATCAGAGATGGCTACCAGAAGTAACCCAGGTTTTATAATTGGGGCACTTGCTTAAGAAAGACTCCTAATACAGATTAAATTTGCATCTAAGAAGGAGGTTCAAGTGAGAAGGTCGAATGTTGCCTTTCTTGACAAGGGTGCCTGAAGTGATGGCATTCCCTGGAGTGCATCACATCAGCATGTTCAGGAGCCACCTAGGTGACAACTCTGTATCCAGAAAACAGCCAGCACCATACTACACTTTTCAACAGCCAATTTAGCTCCCAAGAAGGCCTTTGGTTGCAGAAAGGTCTTACTCTGCTCTCCATGCAGGGCACACTGCAAAGACAGAACTGGGGTGGTAGACAGTGATCTGTCAATTCCCTGGCATTCATTTGGTGGCTCCCCTTCTATGGCTTTACTGCAAGCTGTTGCAGAATTAGCACACTGTGATGCTGAGTCCCAGCCATCTTGCTCATATTCCTGACTGTGGAGTGGCTACAACTCTGTGACTGCAAGGTTTAGGTTAACATAGCCACATGAAAAGTGCCAGAGGAAGTAAAAGTCTTAGGCTGGTGATGAAAGAAGGAAGAGTTTGGCTCAGCAACCTTTGGTTCTCTGGGGGAGGCAGGGAACAGGCTTGCTTCAGGAGTGAGGGGGAAGACTTTGTTTTAGCATGAGAATGCAAAGCTCTCTGGATCACAAATCTTTTATTCAAGAGGAAAAAGTGATTTGCTAGGGAAGGAGAAGCAGGATTCTGTGCTGTGCATGATGGTGGGGATGGAACTGACTGCAGAGGCCCAAGTGTTTGTGGCCATGACTGCTCAGCCTTATGCTGTGTGATCACACATGGGAGTCCTGGACTGCTCTTTCGTCCTGAAACTCAGGGGCTGGCATGTGGCAGTGACAGATTGGAGGACCTGTTTTACCAGCTTATCAACTCCATCCCTACCCAGCAGGTTTCTGTTAAAATCCAAGTGTGAATTGATAATCTTTTCAAAGCAGTGAGGAGAGAGTTTTCAGCCGCAACGATTTTGTAAATGGTCTCATTTTACTGCTCCTCTAATTTTCCAAGAGGGATGAGATCTGTCTCAGAAACTAGGGTAGAGGGCTTCATTCTAAGGATCTCAAAAACAGACTTGCACTGTCTCCATAGAGATGTAATTACAGTTCACCCAAGAGACAGGATGAGAAGGGATGTAGGGCTCACTGTCATGGACTCTGAGTTAGGAAAGCCTCTCTTGGTGTCCCCCAGAGTGATGATCTCCAGGGAAGAGCAGCATGGAAAAGGAAGTCACAAAAAGGAGCTGATTGCCACTGAGCAGCTGACCCACCATGGTTTCTAGTCAGCTCTGCAAGCAGTTCCAAGTGGCAATGGTTCCTCTTCTCCCAAATGTGAAGAGAGCTCCTGAACAAATCATAGAATCATAGAATGGTTCAGGTTGGAAGAGACCTCAAAGATCATCCAGTTCCAACCCCCCTGTGCCATAGGCAGGGACACCTCCCACTAGATCTGGTCGATCAAGACCTCATCCAGCCTGGCCTTGAACACATCCAGGGAGGGAGCAGCCACAACCTCCCTGGGCAACCTGTTCCAGTGCCTCACCACCCTCACTGTGAAGAGTTTCTTCCTAACATCCAGTTCAAATCTCCCCTCTGCCAATTTGAACCTATTCCACCTCGTCCTGCTTAAGGCTGTGCAGCATCCACCTCCACAAGGGTTTTTGTCAGCAGCAATGCCAGTTTACCATAAGCCCTTTCTAGTCCACCACTGCTGATTTCCTCTCTGTGCCATCTCTACACTTGGCTTGGCTAAACCTGAAGCAGATATAGAAACCAGTGTAGATTAGGAATAATCAGATCAGCTTTATCATGTAAATCTACTAAAAGCTGTACTTACTGACCCAGCTGAGGCCAAGAAAGAAAATGCCACAGGTTGGCTTTCCTGCCAAAAAAAGTTTTCAGCAAATTACATCCTAAAAACAGCTCTGTGAAGCAGTCTTCCTGGGGCACCAAGTTCCTATAATGCAACCACCCAGAGTTTTAATTGCTGCATATGCTGAGGCTAAGCTACTGCTGCAACAGCTCCTGGGGAGCAAAGCTAGGCAAGGGAAGGGAAATGACATCAGTTTCACTGATGTCCTGTTAAAAGTTCCAAGGAGCTCTCCTTGCCAGGTTGCTAAGCCTGGTGCACATCACAGGGGTGAGGCTTTGCTAGGTGACCAGATAGATGCAGGTGCTTTATTGACAGGTATTGGTTTCTTCTATCCAGGCTCAGACTGTAACAGAGTGGGGCAAAACCATATGTAAACATGAGTCTCAAAAAGTCAGGCTAGTGTGAAGACTGGAGACAGCACACAAACTCCTGATGGAGATCAAGCCTTGGACATGTCCTGCAAGTGTGGGTTTGGAGAGCTCACACCTTAAAAATATTACATTTTCTTTCTGCAATGAGTGTTTATAAAGATGCCTAACACTCTGCAGCTACAAATCCCAACAGCTTTCTGTAGGCTGAATCCCAATATCATGTGCATCCATACAGCCACCCAGAGGTGTGAGCAGGAGAGGACACTTGGAGGGTTAAGAAGTGTCAGACCCAACCAAGCAGGCAAGACTCAAGGGATGGCTTTCATGGGCCATGAGTGTTATGCCCAGCAGGGTCCCCAGTGCTAGAACTTAGACCTGCTTTGGACAAAGAGAATCATAGCATCAGTCAGGGTTGGAAGGGACCACAAGGATCGTCTAGTTCCAATCCTCCTGACATGCCCAGGGACATCCTACCCTAGATTAGGCTACCTACAGCCTCATCCAGCCTGGCTGCAAACACCTCCAGGGATGTGGCCCCAACCACCTCCCTGGGCAACCCATTCCAGGCTCTCACCACTCTCATGATGAAGAACTTCCTCCTCACATCCAATCTGAATCTCCCCACCTCCAGCTTTGCTCCATTCCCCCTGGTCCTGTCACTACCTGAGAGCCTCAAAAGTTCCTCCCCAGCTTTTTTGTAGGCCACTTCAGATACTTTAAGACCACCTGGGAGCCTCCTCTTTTCCAAACTGAACAGCCCCAACTCTTTCAGTCTGTCCTCATAGCAGAGCTGCTGCAGCCCTCTGAGCATCCTTGTGGCCCTTCTCTGGACACACTCCAGCATGTTCACATCCCTCTTGTCCCAGGGGCTCCAAAACTGGATGCAGTACTCCAGGTGGGGTCTCACAGAGAGGAGTAGAGGGGGAGAATCACCTCCCTCCACCTGCTGGCCACACTTCTCCTGATGCAGCCCAGGCTCTGCTTGGTTTTCTGGGCTGCAAGTGCACACTGCTGCCTCATGTTGAGCTTCTTGTCCACCAGCACCCCCAAGTCCCTCTCCTCAGGGCTGCTCTCCAGCCACTCACTGCCCAGCCTGGATTTGTGCCTGAGATTGCCTCAACCCAGCTGCAGAACCTTGCACTTGGCCTTGTTGAACCTGATGAGGTTGGCTTGTGCCCACCTCTGCAGCCTGTCCAGGTCCCTCTGGATGCCATCCCTGCCCTCCAGCCTGGCTGCTGCACCACACAGCTTGGGGACATCAGCAAACTTGCTGAGGCTGCACTCAATGCCTCTGTCCACGTCGCCCACAAAGGTGTTGAACAAGACCTGCCTTGAGTTTAAAGCAATGTTGCAGGTAGCACCTCCTGACCTGCTGCTGTGTGGCTGGAGGTTCTCTGGGGCTGTGTGGCTGGAGGTTCTCTGGGGCTTCTCTTCGTAGAGCTGGAGTGAAGCAGCCCTTTTGGCAGGTGTTTCCGGCGCAGAAAGAAAACAGGCTGCTGTGGTTAAACTGGGGACGGTGGAACTTCAGCTGGTTGGCCAACCAGCAGCCAGTGCAAGCGGCTCCCCCACCTCATCTGAGCCCCTGACAAAAAGCTCCAGAGCCAAGGGAGGGCTTAGAACACCAGCACTAACCTCTGTGCTCAGTGTTCCCCGAAAGAGGTAACTTTAAAACAAAAAGCAAACAGAAAAATAGCAGAAAAATACGGTCCTGGTGAGCAGCAATAAGATAAGGCTACAAATTGGAAGAGAGAAGGTTTCAGCTCAACGTGAGGAGGAACTTCTTTACAGTGAGGGTGACAGAACCCTGGAACAGGCTGCCCAGAGAGGTTGTGGAGTCTCCTTCTCTGGAGATGCATTCCTGTGCGAACTACCCTAGGAGATCCTGCTTTAGCAAGGGAGGTTGGACTTAGTATCTCTGGAGGTCCCTTACAACCTGTAAAGTTCTGTGATTCTGTGACCTGTGAGTGCTGGTGGACAAGTTCCCTACAATGGGCAGTGTGCCCTCCTGGCCAAGAGGGCCAGAGGTCTCCTGGGGTGCATTAAGAAGAGTGTGGCCAGCTGGTTGAAGGAGGTTTTCCTCCCTCTCTGTTCTACCCTGGTGGGATACTGTGTCTGGTTCTGGTTTCACAGTTAAAGGGAGAAAGTAACTACTGAAGAAAGTCCAACAGAGGGACACAAAGATTATGAGGAGAGGAGAGGAGCGGAGAGGAGCGGAGAGTGGCGGCGGGCGGAGAGGTGAGGGGCGCAGGGGCGGGTCCGGCGGGCACTT
>VWZI01010442.1:0-14587 GCA_013396835.1 Psilopogon haemacephalus
CAATTGACTTATCCATGGATGCTATCACCCAAGTCATACGTGACTATGACATCTGTGCTGCTATTAAGTAGGCTAAGCGAGTCAAGCCCTTATGGTATGGTGAGAGATGGTCAAAGAACAAGTATAGTGAAGCGTGGCAGATTGACTGCATCACTTTACCTCGTTCTCGTTCTGGCAAGCAGTATGTGCTAACGATGGTAGAGGCAAGCACCGGATGGCTGGAAACCTATCCAGTTCCACATGCTACTGCACGTAACACCATTCTTGGCTTGGAGAGACAAATCATGTGGAGACATGGAACTCCAGAGAGAATTGAATCAGACAATGGCACTCATTTCAAGAACAATCTCATAAAAAACTGGGCCAAAGAGCATGGTATTAAATGGGTCTACCACATACCCTACTATGCACCAGCTTCAGGAAAGATCAAACGCTACAATGGTTTGCTAAAGACCACCCTAAAAGCCATGGGGAGTGGAACTTTCAAAAACAGGGACAAGCACTTAGCACAAGCAACCCGGTTGGTAAACAGTAAGGGTTCTGTAAACAGAGCAGGACCTGCACAATCAGATTTGGTACAAACAGTGGATGGTGAGAGAGTTCCTGTTGTACATGAAAAGAATCTATTAGGAAAAACTGTTTGGGTATCTTCTCCTTTGGGCAAAGGGAAAGCTGTCCGAGGGGTGGTTTCTGCAGAAGGTCCTGGTCATACATACTGGGTAATGCAGGAGAATGGTGAAATCCAGTGTATTCCACAGATAAATCTAACCTTAGCTGAAAAAGTTTAAATTTAGAGTGTTANTGGTTTCTGCAGAAGGTCCTGGTCATACATACTGGGTAATGCAGGAGAATGGTGAAATCCAGTGTATTCCACAGATAAATCTAACCTTAGCTGAAAAAGTTTAAATTTAGAGTGTTAGGAGTTTTCTGTTCTAGGTTTTACCTGGCGTGCAACACAACAGAATCTACAGTATGTGAGCATGAACCCAATGTCACCTGGGAGTCCCTGGTCTCATCTCATCTGTGAGGAGACAAACTGTTTCCTGTTTTCTGAGCTTTTGAATCACCTACATCCAAGATACATGTGTAACAAACTGAATTTGTAAATCTTCATTATTGTAAATATTGTATTAGATTAGACAGATAATTCTCAGTAAACTCTGAGTGAAATAGACAGGGGTAAATTGTGCTGGTTTGAACTAATTGGAGGATTTGTGTGAGAAAATTGGACTATAGGCTGAGAGAGGAAAACAGATAATACTACTCCACTCACAGCTTTACTGAGAAAGAAAAAAATTTAAGTGTTGTAACCCAAGTATAGATAAGGGAGACTGCTTCAGGCCTCTCTGGGCTGTGGCTGCCTCTTGCATGGCTCCTTTTCTCTGCCTTTTGTAGTTGAATCTTAATAATTGCACTAACTTCTTTTCTACTGCTAATCCCACTGGCCAATCTACCTTTGCTTATCAACCTTTGCAATCTACCTTTGCTGCATCAACAGATGGTGAGATAAGATTGTGGAAAGGGGGAAAGGTGGTAGGAGTGGTTAGAAACCCCTCTTAGGGATTTTGATCTCTGGGAGGGGTGTGGTGTTTCTGTATTACCTTTTCACTGCATAAACCTGTAAATAGCTGTTATACATTGTAAATATCTGCTTGTATATTCAGCATTGCTGTAAATATAAATCTTCCTTTATCAACTTCCAGCCATTCTGAGTCCTAGCCTGGGTTATATCAAGCGGTGGGAGGGCAGGTGACTGCTAAACCACCATATTCACCAACTGTGAAAAACATCAGAAGTGCAAGCTTGCATTTAATGAACCAACATAGCCTGTGAAGTCCAGCACCTCAGAGATGAAGCTCTGCATTACCTTATCTACATCTCTGCTGATAAACTGCTTTATATTATCCAGGAGCTTTTCTTTTTCTGGGTGCAGCAGGAAATAAAAGGGAAAAGAAAGTAAAATAAAAGAAAAAAACAATAAAGGGGAAAGTAAGAAAAAGTAAAAAAACAATGCATTTCACAGGGTTTTATGGTTCCCGAACTCCACTAATGTCAGAGAGAAAATGAGACAGCAACTGACAAACATAGAAAAACAGGCACTCACTTGGATAATAAGAATCTTCTCTCCTATGGCCTGCTATGATGAAAGGGAAGCAAGTATCCCTGAGACCCATCTGAACTCATCTGTTTTGAACTACTCTAGCAGGACCTGTGCTGACAGACTCCCATCTGCTGGTAGATCAGATACCACAGAAGACACATTGAAAAGAACCCACAGTCTCCATTACTGTAAGTTATATATGTATGTATATATACACATATCTCATCTAAGGCTGGCAGGCATCCTAGGGATTCCCTAGGAAATTCTCATCTGCCCCCACTATTATTACTCTGCAGTTGTCAGATGGTGCACTTATTTACAGCTGAAGGAGAGAATGTCAATGAAATGAACCATAAGCCATTCTCCTGAACTGAAACCCCCAGAATCTATTAATGAAGCTTAGGCCATAATAATAGCTGAATTTTCCTACAGCATTTTTTTTGTTGTTCTATTACTCACAGATGAGTTAAATGGTTGCAGCTTTATCAGCCTGTTGCTGAACTGTCCTTCCATTGGCAGTTTTTATCTACAGAGTATCTCCACCCTCAGTAGTTAAGTCCCTTAGTACCCTGCAGCCTTCAGTCACATCAGTCAGCTTAACAAACCCCTTCAGAGTACAGCCCCAAGTCTCATTTGATAGATCCCTCTGAGGCGTGATGCACATACAAGCTCTAAAGAGTTTCCACAGGAGACCATGAAAGGAGATAGGCTTGCAGAAAGTGAAGGATTCTTTATTGCCCTGTTAAAGACAGCAATGTGTGGCTGCAATTTATTGAACAGTAAGACATGCAAGAAATAAAATTTGTCCAAACATAACAACAAAGAGCAAACGACCTAATCTGGCCACTTATCAAGGGAAACAAAGACTTCAGCTCAACAGCTGTCACGTCAGGATGGGTGTTATTACTGTCAATGAAAACCAAACAAGTCCTAATTTTTTTTAAGTCCTACACAGCAGGAAAAGGAAACAGACAAAGACTGGAAAGCACACGGGGATCCATATTTATTTGACATGGGCAAAGACAGCTGCAAATTCTGTGATAATAGAATAAGAGAACAGAATATGACAAAGTCAAACTTTTGACAAAATCTAAAGCAGATCCCACAATCTCTGTGAGCATCCTGTGAGGCAGTTTTGCTAAACTCAAGCAGCAGGATTCAGTTTTATAGGGCACAGAGGAAACAGAAACTCAGGTCTGGAGGGAAATAGGAACTGATGTCTGTTTCTGCAGATTTGCTGGTAGATCTGGCTAAGCAAATTCCTCTCCCCAAGCCTCTGTTTCACTTCACAGAGTTGGCCCTCAGCACATTTTATGAAGCAATTTCTATCACAGGAAAGTAAGTCTCTTTTTCTTTAGAGAGTTACAGAATTATAACACTCCCATTTTTTCACATCACACAAGGCAATATTTGACCTCTTATTACCTAGTTTGTAAACAGCAAAAGCAGAGTATGTGCTGCAGACCCCTAGTTTGCCACCTCTAAACAGGAGGACAAACTAAATCCCTGGGACTTTGTCACTGTGTGGTAGAGTCACCTAGCAGCCTTTCTCAACAAGAGCTGGGCTTAGTATCCTTCAGAGGAAGCAATTCCACTTCAGAGGAAGCACTGAAGGGACCAGGCAACTGTGATCAAGCCTGGGCTTATCCGAGAGGGGGCACTGGTAGCACACATTACCCAAATCTTCAAGCTACCAAACACCAAATTGATAGGAAACTAATATTAAGGTAAAAATACGCATCTATATTTTCTTGATGTTTGAGTAAATTTACAACTTGTAAAATTAAACACTGCATTCTCCTAAACTAACTGAGGTAAATCCTCTGCAGGTTTGTAAAGCCAAGGGTATTCCCTATCAAGGGATCTGTAAAAGCAGGCACATCACTACCAGGTACTGGCCAGCAGGAAGCAGATAGAGCAGTTTATCAAACACAGATGGTACATTTGTATTGGATCTGTCAAATACCATGCTCTGCAAAACTCTGTATAGGTTCCTCGATCAAACACTAGTATGAAGCAATGAAAAGCTTTTCTGTTCTCTCTTCCTGTAGCCAAACTGATAGCCTGTAGAACACATAGGTCTAAGTACCGAGGCTTCTACAACATCAGAAAGAAACAGGGCTACAGCAAGTACATTCACTGAGAGATCACAATTAGCTTTCACCTGGTACAGAGATGTATGTCAGTGTGCATTTCACTGAATATACTCTGCTTCTGGATTTTTCTCTGGACTGCTCCCTTGTGCTTCTTCCCTTACAGCTGTAGACTGTGACAAGCAAAGTAAAGCACCAGGCCCCAGTTTCCAAGGGACAAAATAACAAATGTTTATGTCTGCAAAAATGTATGCTCTAGAATTTGGGAACACAGACTTTTCATTGCAAGTGGTGGTTAATCTCAGACAACATTCTAGGTTGAACTCTGGAGGTGCAGCTCCACTTTATCTCCTTTCTATCTCTTTTGGAAGCTTCAAGCCCCTCAGGCCAGAATTGGTTTGCTGCTTTTGCACTACAGACTACAACATTTAGGTCTGGTCTATGTGCAGGACTGGCTCATCCCAGTGCCAGAGATTTGGGAGGGGTTTGAGACCTTGCACTAAGCTAGCAATGGGTTGGGAGCAAGCATCCATACAGTAACTCACATTTAAGTTACATGACCCCATTGCTGGCTCTTCCAGGAGACTGAGACACTTTACCCTGAAGTCCCTGACAAGGTCCCAAAAGCAAGGCTGCTTAGACAATAACATTCAGGAGACCTATCAGTTTGCATAGCTCTCAGCAGCTTTCATTTTTCAAACTTGGTTACTGAGGACCTGTATCATTCTGAGCCTCTGACTCAGCCCAAGCAGCCACTTGCCAAATCTCACTCTAACCAGCTGAAAGGTGTTCTCCTCACTACACAAGAGAATGTCACCCTTGAGAAATAAATACGTCCCCTCAAATTGCCCGAGCTGCCAACACTCAAGAAATGTGTTGGTTGTATAGCAACAAACATGCAGCTATTTAGGAGCTCACACACAGATTCCCTGTCCAGTCATCACTCCTGTCAATAGTGGGGTTGGCTTCTGATCTTCCTGCTCTGCCAGCCCAAAAGAGAAATTAAATGAGATCATGTCTATCTGCTAGTAAGCTCGGGTTCGCAGCGCGGGTAGGCAGTTTTGATTTCACCCGGTAGAGGGCAATACTAACATAGAAAAGAAAATGACGCACTGATCTAAACAAGCAAAAGAATTAAAGGCCCTGATATAACGGCACTGAGCACGTAACTTAAGCACTTGGATAGCCCATGTGCTCGTTCCATCAAAAAATCTGCCCCAGTCCAGCCTCATTGAGTTAAAAAGAATGTCCTTGCCTTAAATTTTAAGAGCCTTCTTTCTGGTAAGATTTTTTAAAACAGAAAAGATGGCCTGTCTTGATCATGGCAGAAATACAAACAAAGTTTCTTTAATAAAGAAGTTCTTCCATCTCACCCAACTTTTATCTGCATATACGGTAAGGACCAAAAGATCAGTGCTTCAGCATTCTCCTCGAAGTAGCCTGCTTGATACTGACCATTACTTGAAGACAAAAGAAATAAAATGCACCAGAACTGCAAATGTAATGGAACTGCCTCATACTTGTTAAGGCCTGAAATTAACATTCCTTGAACTGCCACATATGCACATAGTCCTCATCTGTTTCTAAATCTTGTGACAGTACTGTCACAAATTGTGCTTTAACAGCATCCTTCCGCAGTGAGTCTCAGAGGTTAACTCTATATGTTTTTTTTTTTAATGTACCTTCATTTGCCTGTTTTATAAATAAAACTTTCTGCTTCTATAATCTTTCCATCTCATTATTCCCTAACAATTTACAAACATAAATGACTGAAGTATCAAAATAAAGATTTGCTTGTGTTCCATTCAAGCAAACAGACTTCTTTAGGGACTGGTAAGTGGAGGCATGTGACATGACAGAGGGTTTCCCCAAGGGCACACCATGCATCTGCATTGGAACAAAGATGAGGGCTTTTTTTCCAGCTGCAGTCATGTATTTTAAACATTCACCCATATTGCTATTCATGTGTAGTAGCACAAGATAGTTTTGTTTCTTCTCTGAAGTCCTCCATTGTCCTCAGATTATGGAGCTGGGAGGTGCAAACCCAGAAAGAAACTCCTTTTCTATTCACAGTATTCTGCTATTACATTTATTTGCTTATGAACAAGATAAGGTGTTTTTTAATGTTATGTTCACTCTATTCATTTTTTCCTTTCTCCTAAACAAAACCACCCAGGACTATCTTTTGCGATGTTTTTGAAAGTAAATTATTTTTTTCCATAAGTATTAGGCAATCCAATGACTCATGTCAATATTAAAAAAGTAGCATATTACACACAATTCAGTGCTATCTGGGAGCAATCTACCAACATCAGTGTAGAAAGGGCTGTTAACACCAGAAAGAAACACAATTTTTGCACCTAGGTGTCACGGGATGAGCTAATCAAACACAGTATCCCGTGGGACGAGGGGGTCTTGGCACCCCCCTCACCGGTTCTTTGGGTTTCGATCGGCAGAAAAGACACGGATATCGCTTAAACGTCAGGTATAAACGTTTAACAACCAGGACAGGGGAAAACAGAGAGCTTACACGCGAGACAAATCCCGATCGCGCCTATGAGCATCCGCGGAAGCGCGAGGCAAAGGGGGGAAACACGCTGCTTCCCGAACCGAGGGGGGGGAAAACCGCGGAAGGAGGGAGACCGATTTAAGGAAAACAGAAGGAGGGATTAGAAATAGGGAGAAAGGGTCAGCCTTGCCGCCTAGGAGAGCTGCGAGTTGCCTGCTGCCTGCTGCCGTGCACGTGGCTGGGGCTTCTCCCAGTTGCTGCGTGGGTGGCGGCGAACAAACGAGAGCGGGAAGAAGAGAGAGAAAAACGGCTGCTGACCCGTTTAAGTACCCTGCAGGGCGAACGAAGCTGTCCATCAGGCGTCCAACATTTCCCGGCCGGCCAATTGATTCGAGGTTCGACGTATATGGGCATCTCGAGGTTCCCACCCTGAGTCCCAAGGCCACCTGGGATGCCCCACCCTTCACCCCCTACCAAAGCTTTTAACAGTAGAGGGAGGAGAGAGCCCAGGAATTGGATTAATTTCTGGGGTGCTCCGTCATTCTATGCCGGGACACTAGGGAACCATAGTAGTGAATTTGCAGATCTCATTCTGAACTTCCACACAGACGCTTAGGTGCCTAGCTTGGGGCTTCCAACGCATACTGGCAAGATGACTGATTTTTTCGTTCTACCTCACCTTTGCAGCCAGGTAGGGCCAGTTCCACACAGCACCATCCAAGATGTGAACTCTAGCAGTCTATCTACATTATGTAATGGTGATCTTTTAAACAAGCAAAGCTTCCTTCATGCAGCTTTGTAAATGCATCTTGATTCAAATACCAAGTCCATCAACCAACCACATCCAAGACATAAGCACCCCTCTTACACACAGCCTGGAGCCTAGAAACAGAGAAGTCAACTACCATCTTACTGCCACAGCCCCACATAGTTCAGATACTGACCTTGCTCTACAGTCTTAGAGCTTCTTCCCTCCCACATACATGCACAGCCCAGCCAGAACACCTCAACTGGTGCACCCACTACTCCCCCCAGCAACCTGACCATCATGTAGCTCTCAACAACCCTTCTCCCTATCCTTCTGGACCAAGCCATGAGTCCAAGCTACCTTCCCACTCAGCACATCCCTCCAGCAAAGGTGACTTCATTCCAGACACCTGCTGCAGCAAGAAAAGGTGATTGCTGTCTGACAGCGGTACATTTCTGTGAACAACTCACTCACACAGTATGATCATTATGGTTTCTTTTTGCTGTGTATAAAATATTCCCTTACAAAGGTGTGAACATTCCCTAAACAAATACTACCACATTTTTAAACCAAACCAATTTCCAGTTATTTTTTTCCCTAAACATTCTGAGACCTTTCCCATTCATAAACATTAGTATATTTAATACTTTCTAAATATGTACTAATTTGAAAGCTACTCTTAATTCCATTGCTTCAAGATAGATTATGCAATCTGCATCCTTCGTGTGCAAAGCTTAATGGAAAGACTGTTTTAATCAGACTCTAATTTCAGAAGTCCACATTCACAAGTTGTCAAGCAACTGGGGCTTACCATGTCTGCCTAATGCTAGCTACAAATATTAGCCAAAAAATCATGTTCTGAGTTTAAAGTGCAGAATACATCTAAAATCACGAGGGTATATCAGTCTGTCTGCTTATTCCAGCTTCCACACTGACAAAACAGCACTGAGTTTGTATTGAAGAAACAAGTATGTTTAGATACTGCCTCCCAGGATATAAATAATCTAAATGCTGGATGCATTGTCTTACCTTTTGATGGTAAGGTAAAACAGTATCTTTAACTACTATGGAAAACAGACCAACTGAATGAACCAGGAACAAAGGATACATGTCCTCAGCTTGTGAAATACAGACCTTAAACTAATGTTGGGTAGCTTTTGTATTTTAATATTTTCTCTTTAATCTGTCTATAAGGCCTAGAGCAACAAACGGCAGGGTATATTTAAGAAGAATGATCTATCATGCCTTTTAATTTTTAATTTCTCAGTAAAAGTGACAGTGTTATCTCTAGAAACTCTCTTGCTATGGGGCATTTTTATAGTCTCCAGCTTTGCATGAATTCTCCCTAGAGACGGCAAGGTCCCCGGACTCTCATCAAGCTAACATCTGACTAAACTGCCTATTAGACAACAATGCCCTCCAGCAAGAGGGGAAAACACTGCTCTGTTCCTGTGCTGTCTTCTCCCTCCATCCTCCTCACTGCCCGTCACAGTACAGACAATTTGGCAACACCTGCTTCTTTTGGGGGAAAAGTAGTCAGTGGATGAGACTTCTGAGAGTTCAGAAAGGCTCAGCAAAACTGTTTGAATGGGAATTTCACAACTGTTTCCTAATGTTTTAGACTCTTGTTTTTTTTTCCTCTCCAACTAAGCAAGAACAACCAGCCCACTTCAACAACAAGCTCCTATAGCCCACCATGCACTCAACAAAGTGGCAAATTCAAAGCCCTTTAAAAGATAACACAGCAAGAGGCAAATGTCAAACATGCCTGGAGAACACAGAAATCAGCCCTGCATTCCCAGCATTAAATGATCTCTAGCAAACAGCTTCACACACAAAAAGGATCCCTGCTGGCCTCTCATCTGCCAGGTCTTGTACGCTGGTGCAGGAACCCAGCAAGAAAGGGTCAGGAGGTCTCTCCCCATCTTTCACCCTCCTGCAAAAAAATAATTCAAAGGACTGAAAGACTTCCAAGAGGAGGAAAAACCCTTACAGAAGTGAGGACAACAGCAATGAGTTTTCCACAGAGCTCTTGGCTTCAGGAGCTGTGCTTGCAGATTTTTACCTGCCAGCAATTCCAGCATTTGCATCTCAAACTGCACTCACCATCACCATACCCGAGCAATCTGGTCTGTGCTTCGTTCCCTCCTTGTGCAGCTATACACTTTCCTTCACCTTCCTGAAGAGAACTGCTCCCCCTGAGAAACTTCACACAGAAGGCTTCTAAAAGTCAGGATTTTTTTTATTTTTTTTTTCCTTTACCGTACCTTTCTGGAGACCTTCTCAGATTTACAGCTCTGGGCATGAATTCTTCTCTCTAAAGTAACAGCAGTAAGGGTTGAGGAATAAGGCCCATGGAAATGAGCTCAGAATCTGGCCAGTAGTTTTCTGTGCCCTGAATCAGCCAGGGACATGAATGCTGCCCCAAGAATCGCTTTGCTCAGGGGAAAGAAAAGTCCGCTTCATGCAGCAGGAGCATCTCTGACTGCTAGGCTCCAAAACAAGCCGTACTGGGCTGAGAGAACCATGCCCTTTACACTGCTCTTGCAGTAAGCATTTGCTGTAATCTTCCCCACATGGACTTCTACTAAGCTGCACAGAAAGAAATGCACTTAAAGATATTCCAAATTTAACAAAGCAAAATGCATACACATTACAGTACAGCAATGTGGAATTGAAGTGGCAGTGAAATGGTCTGATTGGATTGGTTAGAGTGATTTTATATCTGACTTCAATCATTCCACCATTCTGCTATGCAAAAAGGTGAAGGTCACAGAACAATTTAGTGGCAGGGCTGCAGATGGATCCCAGGTGACTGACAACTAACTCCTCCTTCTATCCAGCCCTGTCTTTTAACTAACAAACAGCAAAGGAGTCCCTTATCAGCAAGCGACAGATGCAAGTGGGTCTCCAGGATGGAAAAAGAAGAAAAAGAGGGTCCTCCGGTTCTGAGGGGGATGAAAAGTTGCTGAGGACATGACTTTTCACTATCTACTATTCTTATTTTACATTATATTATGCAGATCAAATATACTTGGCTATTAAGCAGAAAGGCACCAAGGGATTAAAAAGAAAATAAAAATAAATTTTGTGATTTATGAACAGAAAAATGCAATAACCACAAGGGAAAATCAGCATATTGCTCTGTTCTAAATTATCATTTTATGGACAAAAAACTAGGAATAAATCCAGGAATAAAGAATAAAAGGAAAAAGGTTGTGGATATAATGCTGGGGGTCTAATCCACAAAAGAGTATTATGGAGAGCACTGGTAATTCAGTTACCTGAAGGAATAACAACATCACTGCAAAACAACATGTATTTAGATTCACTGTACAGCAAGGCTAATCCAGACTGGAGGTTTTCATGGTATCAACAAGAATTCTGGATGTATGTACATATCTTTCTGTCCGAGTATTCGTGTGTGTAAAGTTCTTAACTTTTCACAGCATCTTCTGCTTTTCCAGTTTTTTTACCTTCTAACATCTCCACTTGTGAAACAGAATCCTGTTTGCAGCTTTCTGTTATTTCATGCTTGACTTCCATGCACAGATCTACAGGGACTGTGCAATGCTGTACTGAGTGCTGATCTATGACAAACTTAACTCAGCTGTGATCTAACTTAGATATAATTGTCTGGTAGGTAAAACGAACAAGGATCCAGAAAATGCTGGATGTTGTGACTGAAATGAGCAACAGCTCAGGGCTAAGAACTAAGTCAGTCTGAGCTCTGTCAGCCATCAAAAGGCCATCACATGCTAAGGTTATGCAGACTAGAAAGGGGTCAGATATGGTCTTGAAGAAACACTGCTTCGTACATAAACCAAACATGCAAAGCTGACTGGAGCATTCATGCATGCTTCACACGTGGATAAGGAAATGAGGAAATGCACAACAGATGAGTGACACAAGACTAATAACAAGAAAGCACATGGAAACTGCTACACTGTATACCAGGGAAGGTAGTAATATAAGGTACTACAGAAAAGGTATCATGTAAAACCCAGCTCATGGACATAGAAGCTGCAGTCCTAAATGCATGGCTTGGCACCAAATGTTAGGCCAAATCTGAAATTATGTCACCTCCTTCTCTTTCTTAGAAAGACATTAAAATTAAAGGGATACAAAGAATCCAGGGAAATCCACCTGGGCATCAGCTCCATCTCTGTTCTCCTCTCTCTAGGTCCTCTCAAAAGTACTTAATCCCCTACCTAGCCTCCACAACCTGTCCTCACACCATATCTCCAGCAGCACTGAATGCAATTACTGTAATTGATGTGCTGCTTTTGTTAAGACCATGGTATCAATAAATGGGAGTAAAACAAGCTGCTAAGGAAGATGTAGTAAATTTATTAGAATGGATGCATGCAGTGGCTGGCATAATAACTGCTGATGGCCAATTCATAAATCACAGCTAGACTCTTTGGGAGACTTGTAACTCCCAGGCAGCTTTCCTCCTAAAACAACAGTATGAGGAAACAAATGAGAGACTGCTGTTAAAGCCGGTGTAAAACCTTTGCTATGCCAGTGGCAGCCTCAAAAGCTAACATGTTCAGAGCTACCACACTCAGAAGTAGCTAAAATTCCAGCTGGAGATGTAAGTCAACAAGTTCTCTCACCCTCTCTTCCAAACAAATGGGAAGTCACACTTCAGACATGCTCTCTAACCTCTCTCAAGGCCTGCAAAGACTCCAGCAACCTAGAAAGCAATCCAGCACCTACCAAAGGTCACCCAGATTTCAGAAGCACCCACGGCAGTATCACATACCCAGCCAGCACACCGAGACTGCCTGTACCTAAGGCGACATCCCAGGACAACTAAGGTGGTTATCACAGCAACTGGAAACCCTGCAGAACCCAGTGAGAATGTGACTGGTTGCAGGCTGTGGCAAAAGACCTGAAAGTCCAACTGTGCAGCTGAGCAACCCAACCCACTGAATGTCATCCTGCTCTCAAGGCAGCAGGCCCACCCAGAAGCCGGTCTGCATCATCTTCTGCTGTGCTAGTGCTACAGCTTGCAGCCACAGTCCTTGCAGTAGCCCAGAAGCAGAAATGCTGCACTGTTTCAGTTTTTCCATCTTCTTCTCAGGGAAGCTACAATGGTCTGGATACCAGCTTCTGTCTGCAGTACAGAAACATTAAGGTGCCCTGGCCCATTCCCTCTGGCTTTCACAAACCCTTGAGATGTGCAGGGCTCCTGACTACAAAAATGCTGGCAACCAACTATTCCATGTCTGTCACACAGACTCCTCACTCCCTTTCTCCCATATCTGTGGTATCTGATCCATGTCACCAGTGATGTGAGGGTAAGGAGGACAGAGAGAGGCTTACAGATGACAAATGTTCCATGTAAATTTTTAATGGCAATAAATGTGTTATTTTTATGATGATTTATTAATGTGCTTATAAATGTATAGACTGGCCTGAAGCATAATTCCATTGTACTAAAGGCTGTTGCTGCTTGCAGCTGGGGGTGATAAATAGTACCTCCTGTGCAAGAGACTCAGGAGACTTGTTATGCAAACAGTTTACCCTTTAGGGCACTGCATTGCTTTGGAGCCAGGACCATGCACGGTAGCTTTAAGAGATGTAGCCACTACACTCTGCTTCAAAGCCTTCTCAAGGTACCACCAGGCATATCTATAGGTTCATGCTATAATAGAAGTTGAGGCTATCATGTCCAGATCTCATTCAGTCTGAATCCATAGGCCAGTCTTCCTGAGTGATTCATCTCACACATTACCAACCTGGCTGACTGGCTGGTTCCATGAAGGCCAGGCAAATATTTCCAGCGGCACAACACTGCTCACTGTACCACAACATATTGGCTTACCCAGCAAGAAATGAACTCATTCAGGATTGCCTGTTTCTCCTTCATGTGTTGTAACAAAGCTACCATTTAGCACTTATATTTACTTTTATTTAGGAATCCCAAACTGTTTTTCAGTAACATCATTATCCTCACTTTCCTTCCTCACATAATGAAATAATCCATGTAAATTCAAAACAGTGTCAGTGTCCTGGTAGGGCATAAATCCTGCCCAAATTGGTTTGGACCTCTGGCTCTCCTCCTCCTGTATCAAGGTTCCAGGAGTGGCAGGACTGAGCAGACCATGAGGGTTTGGCCCGAAGAAAGCCCTGTGGCACATGACCAAGTCAGGTGTCTTGTGCTGTCCCTCAAGTGTTAGGGTGGACACCTAGGCGCAGGACTTTGAATTCATTGGCCAAAAAAATGGACGCTAATGCCTATGGACCAGTTTCACCCTTCAAAATAGTGTCTCTGCCTCTGCCGTGACCGGACATCTATTTGCACCTCTTCCACAGCAGCCACGTGTTTGCAGCGTGCATTGCATTACAGCCTACAGCAGCAGCAAGGCAAAACCCTTTTTCCTCGTGTTGGTTTGAGCTAATTTTTTTTTGAGTGAGAAATTAGACTGTTGGCTGAGAGAAAGTTAAACACAGTGTCACTTCACCAAGTTTCACTGAGAAAGGAAAAAAAGTTGTTTTAAGAGATCTTCTCAAAACAATGAGATTAACATTCTGCTTCTGTCTGCGCTGGCTCTGGCCACTCTCTCCTTTGTCTCTCTGCCTTTGAGCTAATTCAGAGTAAAATTACTAAAACCATTAATTCCTTCCTGCCACTAATCTTTCTGACCGATCTTCAGCTTATCTGCAGCATCATCAAGCGGTGAGATAAGGCTGGTGAAGGGGGGAAAGGTGGTAGGGGGGAGTTTGGTTACCCTCTCTTGGGGATTTTGGTCTCCAGGAGGGGTGTGGTGTCTGTATCACCTTTTTCACTGTATATTTCTGTAAATATCTGTTATATCTTGTAAATATTTGCTTGTATATTGTGCATTGCTGTAAATATAAAGCTTCATTTATTAACTTCCAGTGTTTTTTTCTGAGTTTTAGTTGGGGTTTATAAAGGTGGGGGGGCAGGTCACTGCAAACCCACTACACTCCTCTCCTCGGGACACTCTCTACCTATCACGTCTGTGAGTATAGGCGGGATTAGGACTTCCCCTGTTATTAGGTTCCCCGTTTTCCAAGTTCTGACTGTTTAAACTGTTTAAGCTGTTAAACTCTTTTGATTCTGTGTTTATAAATAACCTTTGTGTAATAGCCTCTTATCAACC
>VWZI01010442.1:14601-87397 GCA_013396835.1 Psilopogon haemacephalus
CCTTTGTGTAATAGCCTCTTATTGACTGAACATCCAAAGAACTTCAGGGAATTTCCCCCCCAAAATTGATTATTATTAATAATAACAATTATATTCATAAAATATTATTAATAAATCATAACTGGTTATTAATAATAGTAACAGTGACTCACAAAATTATAATAGGGGTAAAGATTCTTCAATTGCTCCTCACTCTGGATCAACTAAATTATTCCTCAACAAGAAGAACTGACAAGGTTCATACTCTAAAGATCTGGCAGCATATAAACACCATAAGCTTAATCCAGTTTTATAAACTATTACCCAGGAAACTGAGGCACAGGCATGGCAACTAAATTGCCTAAGGTCCTGGAACGACTTAGTGTCAGAATCATTTAGTTTGCAAACATTCCAAGGAAGATCAGTAACATCACTGTCATCTTTGCTGTTACAAACAGAAAAACGCTAGTAAAAAATAAAAATAACAGAAATAGACACT
The DNA here is from genome assembly GCA_013396835.1 of Psilopogon haemacephalus. Lineage (NCBI taxonomy): Eukaryota > Metazoa > Chordata > Aves > Piciformes > Megalaimidae > Psilopogon > Psilopogon haemacephalus. Next base: position 15,080 of record VWZI01010442.1, read on the forward strand.
ATCTGCTCTAATTTGTAAATGATGACACCATGAATCTCCAACCTCAAGCCTTATGCATGGGCAGTTTGTTAATTTTGGATTTTTTAAATTACTTCTTTTAGAAGATCCTAGGTATGCAGGTCTCTTTACAGGGAGCTTTACCCCTTTCTTTAAAACAAGCGCAATAGACAACAGCCATGAAAGAAATACCGTGACAGGGCCACAGTAAAAAATTACATATATAGAGAGAGAGAGAAAAAAAAAAATGTTGATGCCCTGAGCTCTATTCCAGGCAGTTAACATCTGACAACATTTGCACCTTAAGCACATGCTGCACACTCCTGACTTACAGTGTGCAACTCTGACCTAAAAGCCAAGGCTTCAGAGATAGTGGCTATAGCAGCCACTCATATCACACAGCCCTGACCATGCAATGAGTACTCAGTAATATATAACTCTAATAGATTTTATCTGGCTTGATACTTTTAAAAAGTATCTCAAATTAACTTTAATCTCTCTAGTTTGTTGGCTTGGTGTTTCTTTCCTTTACTTCCACGCTCCTAACTTTGATGTTTGAAGCAAAGGAATAAGGGCTTCCAGTACCATCAAGGTAACAGATGTCAGAGACTCAGGCTTACTACTAAGTTATTGATCAAAATTAGTCAGAAGATGCTTTGGACAGAAAAAAAAAAAAAAAAAAAGTAAAATGTATGTAATTCCCAGAAATGTGTTTCAAAAGACTGAAGGTCAATTATTCCAGCAATTTACAGCCAGTTGCAACAATTTGGCTTGATTAGAGAATATAATACAATAGGGGAGTTCTCAGTCTTCCCACTCTCCCTTCTTTAGCAGCAGTTTAAATGCCAGAGAGGGCAGAAAGTGCAGGGCATTTACATTGCTGAATAAAGCAGCAAACAAGCATTTGTCAGTGGATCTTGGCAAGTGCAGACTCAGAGAATATATGCTAACTAGCAAGCATTGCAGGAGGGTTCAAAAGCCTGAAAGACTGGGCTGGAGACAAAGCAGCGGACAGGAGATGGACGCTTTAATCACCAAGGAGGTCATTTGCTTAGTTGGGATTATCAGTTAGTGGAGGAAGATGTAAAGAGATTTGGCAGCTGGAAGGTGGATTTGTATGGAAAAATTGTTAGTTTTGCGCAATCTGTTCATTATTCACTGTCTTCCTCTTTCCTTCTGCACCAGCCTCTCAAAGCCAAGATGTTTACCTTCTCAGGGGCCTACCATTGTAGCCAGAAAGCAGAGCCTTGCTGCTTTTCTGCTCCTGCTGTGGCATGCCACAGATCTAGCCTGATACCATCTTAGCCACCAGTGTTGAATCTTCTCTAATTCTTCCAACTGACTGTTAAAACTATTCACAAGGCAAGTAGTTAACACTATGTATCAAATCTGGATGGGTAAAGGAAGGCTGCCAAGCAGCTCTCACCAGCAGCCGGATACAGTGAAAGGTTATGAGCTGGTATGTTATTTGTAGCCAAGGTTCATGGTGCCCAAGAGGGGCATTCTCATACACCCACATCAACCTTAAGAAGACCAAAGCATGTCTGTGGGGCAAGCGTCTACTGATTACAGCAAAATACGCACACACTCAATGCCTTCCCAGCCAATGGGAACATAAACCCATTCGGCATGCCTCTATCTGCCCACGTGCTACAAGGGCCATGAGTATTTCCTATTCATTCCTACCTTTCAGAGGTTATCCACCGCTCACTCCCCCCCCCTCCTCAGAGCAATGGAGAACTACAAACTCTTTCTACCCCAGAGCACAATGATGTTTTATTTCAAACTGTTTTGAGTTTCCATTTCCCTAAAGGCATAAAGTTGTCTTTCTCCCACAGGGGAGCAGAAGGGGTTAAAAGCCCACCCTCATTCTCCTTGATGGAGGCCATCAAGCCAAGACCCTGGCAGACACATAGGAAGTGGATTATCAATAACTCTTTTTTCTACGTTCTTTCACCCTTTCTCTATACAGCATCAATGAGCTGGAAAATGAAAGGAATAATGCAGGTTTAAGAGGCCAATAATTAGGTCACAGCTGATCTCAGCTCAGATCAGCTGACAGCTGGTGCCTATCCTGCCCTAGTGAGCAGGGGGGCCTTCAGGACTCACAGGTTCAGGCCAGCCTCCCCTTGGCTCTCCACTCTACCTCTTTGTTCCCAGACTCCTGAAATGCAAAAATTGACAACGTGAATGCAGATCTGGTAGGTTTCCATCCACAGGAGCTTACAGGGAGAAATTACTTTGCTTGCTTTTGTCCAAAATTATCTTAAATCCTCTTTCCTGCTGCCTCACCACCACTGTCACACCAGCACCACATCTGAGCTACCACTCCATGCTTTCTCCTTCCTCCCCCAACTCCATGCTGTCCACTCCCGAAGATAATCTCAATGTTTGCTTGTTTTAGCTTCCATAATCCTGTTGTCTTGCAAATCTTCTCACCATAATCCTGCTTTTGTCTGTCAATACAATTTGTTTGCTGTGGGGAGGAAGGGAAATGAAATGTTGCCGGGAATGGAGAAAGCCTTAGTTGCCGTTTATGAAGCCTCTATCCTTTTTCAAAGACACCCTTGGATATCTGGCACTGCTGTCCCCTCAGTGTCTGAAACGGCGGTCACAGCCTCCAAGATGAAGAGTTTGCTGGGTGAAACCAGTAGCTGCTGCAGAAGTAACAGCACGCTAGGAAGGACGTGTTGTCATTCGTGCTGCCACACACTAGAGGAAGAGCAGGCAAGAGAAGCAAATCAAAGGAATACGAGAAGCTCCACTGGCCCTTGCACAGTCGTTTTCACCTGAGCATAGTCGAGGAGCGGAGCACTCAGTAGGCTGTGACACACAACAGATAAAAGAACAAAGTCCGTATCACTTGAATACTAACACAAGGGTGATGGGCAGATAAACAAACTGGTAATTGATTGGTAGGAGCTGTGGCAATTTTGTGTGTTTGCATGAATAAAGAATCTGCTTAATCAGACTAATTCCCTCCAGTCAAAACACAACATGGTCTCCAGAACTCAAAGCAAAACGCTGCTGCACCACAGCCAAGTTTCACACTAGAACAAAGGGGCTACGAATTCCACCCAAATTGGATGGGGAAAAAAAAAAAAAAAAAAAAAAAAAAGTCAGGCCAAGTGCCCAGAAAACACTTCTGAATTCAGACTACCATTGCCTGGAAAAGGACAACAAATGGTGAAACTAGGCAATGATCATACGATCGGGGGTGGGGGAGGGGGTTGTTCTGAAACATTTTGAAGAGAGATAGCTGAGCAAGCTGAAGTGGATAGGAAAAGAGGGGATTGCATGCCATTCCAGGAGTGAAAGAAAACCAAAATCAATGCTTTTGAGAGATTAAGAAAAGCATCATTAACACAACTTTTCTCAGCTCTCTACCTCCTACTAGGAAAGGAAGTATTAAAACATTGCTTTCTGAATATCCCTCCCTCAGGGGACGCCTGTCTCAAGATCTTTGCAGAGAAAAAAGGATTTTTGGATTTACACTTAGCTAAGCCTTAGACCCAAGCACTTGGGATGCTCAGAAAGCATATTACAATCAAGTTCCAGCTGCTGTTCATCCTGCACTTCCTATCATAAGTCTTGCACTATAAAATGTTGTTGTCTGTTTTCACAAAGTATATCACCTGAAAAAGTACATTCTGGGAAGCATTGCTCAAGTCAGTAATTTTCATTAGTGTTCATGTAACATTTGGATTTCAGTCTGTAATGCTTGTTTAGAACATTAAAAGTTAAGTCAATTAATTACAGAATTCAGCTTACTGGAGATTTAAAGGCAGAAGAAATACTCAGAACCCATAAATCAAACAAACCATCAACGGTCAGCAAGTATTATTTTAAAAACTTCTGCGGCCTTAGAGCAACCTGGTAGGGATTCCCAGACTAAAGGTTGCTAATGCAGAAAGATTACAGAAAAGGCAGTAAAGACCGTAAGAAAAGTGTTTTATGAAGAGTTTTATAAACTTACGTAAGTACAGTACAGGAAAGTACCTATGGTATGAGAATTTACAGTTTAAACCAATGCTGCATGACCAGGCCTTTCACAAGGAGGCTGCCCTATCATGTGCTGAGCTGAAGACAGCAGCTGGGATACTAACCAATTCCATCCAGTACTGCAAGAGTGGCCTCTTCTCACATTTGAATCAAGCAAATCAAGAGCCTGTTATCAACCAGCTTATTCTAGAATATGTTGTGGCTTAGCATCCACTTCCTCTCCCTTGCCCCTGTTATTGCCCTCCAGCTATAAATATATTCACTCCTATTTCACTCTGGAGGTGACAGAACACTGGAACAGGCTGACCAGGGGGGTTCTGGAGTCTCCCTCTCTGGAGATATTCAAAACCTGTCTGGACGTTCCTGCGTGATTTGGTATAGGTGATCCTGCTCTGGCAGCAGGGTTGGACTGGGTGATTTTTCAAGGCCTCTTCCAGCCCCTGATATTCTGTGATTCTCTGATAGCTGTGCCCACCAAGGCTTTGAGAGGTAACACAGGTTTTATCAGCAACTTTATCCCACTTTCATCCACCTGTCTTCACCTACCCAGGGCTGAATTCCTGGCATTTATCACCTCTTCGAAGTGCATCACACTCCATTTAATTTCTGAGCAATCATAATCTAAAGACACACAGCTCAATGTTTTATGTCTTGACTGAAATGGGGTATTTCTAGACAAGCCACAGTATTTCACACTTATTTGCCTCAAAATCTGGTATAGATTCTCCCACCTCCACCAGCAGGTCAGCCAGTATTATTATGCCCATTGCAGAAATGAGGATCCTTAGTCACAGAACAGGGAAGCATTTTAACTCTGGTTACCAGCTTTGCTATAGCTAGATAATAAGGAGCTAGGTGGTTTCTGTTGCCAACTACAAGACTCTCTCTATACACACTTAGAGCTTACACTTTTAAACCTTATCACTTAGAAGGAACTTTTTCCCTAAAGGTAATAATGTGATGAATGACAAGAAATACCACTCCCTCTGCAGCCCAGGAGATGAATCATTGATGTCCTGGCAGGGCACTGTTCCATGAAGCCAGAGCAGCCTTACTGTGTTATCCAGGTGGATGCCATAACAAATCACACACTGAGGCCAGGGCTCCCTGTGCTGGATGGCATATAAATTATACTGAAAGTGACTGTCATCACCTTAGCCAGCTGAATTTGCAGATGAGTACTCAATACCATGCTGATGTCATGTCAGCTTTAAAATTAAAGTGCTGGCTGGAGCAAAGTGTCATGGGGTTTGTAGTTTGGATTGTAATATGGGAGGCTTCCTGTTTCAGGGGGGCTTTCTTCCAGTTTTCATTTTGGGGTGTCTTTTCCACTGGGCTGAGGGATGCCAGGGGGTTGGGGTTGTTTTATTGATGGCTTCTGCTGCTGCTTCTGCTTTTACTGTGCTCTATCTGAAAAACAGGCTAAGGTAATTGTACGTTGTATTATTTCCATTAAGCCCTCTCTTTATCTCATCCCAAGGTTTTTTCTTTTACTTCTTGCAACCAGGATGGGGGAGCTTGCTTGTGAGAAAAGACTGTCTTAAACCAGTACAGCCTGTTTTTTATGTTGGCATCTGAACAGGGATGGCTCAAAAGTGTTGAGATAACAAGAACTGAGATAACAAGAGGATTCAATTAACGCTTGTTAAAAGAATTTTGGAGGGTTTTTTTGTTTGTTTCTATAGTATGTTCATCACGTTGATGCATTTGCTTCCCAGGGGCAGCTGGGGCAAATATGCTGAGACCTGGTTACGTTATATAAAACCTTATGCATTTGTACTTGGTGTGCTCTCTCTGATGGTGCTTATTACCTCAGGGGAATGGCTTAAAGCCATGGTGTTTGTGCTGGTTACTGGTATATGATACAGTTACTCCACTAGACACTTGACATGGATGTAGTCTGATCCAATTGATGGGCCAGGTCTTGCCCAGATTAGCCTGGAGAAGAGGAGGCTCAGGGGTGACCTCATTGCTCTCTACAACTACCTGAAAAGAGGCTGTATCCAGGTGGGGTTGGTCTCTTCTCCCAGGCAACCAGCAACAGAACAAGAGGACACAGTCTCAAGTTGTGCCGGGGGAGGTACAGGCTGGATACTACGAAGAAGTTCTTCACAGGGAGAGTGATTTGCCATTAGAATGGGCTGCCCAGGGAGGTGGTGAAGTCACCGTCCCTGGAGGTGTTCAATAAAGGACTGGATGGAACACTTAGTGCCATGGTCTAGTTGATTGGATATGGATGGGTGATAGGTTGGACTGGATGATCTTGGAGGTCTCTTCCAACCTGACTGATTCGATTCTATTCTATTCTGGTCTAGTCTAGTCTATTCTATTCTATGAACACAGGTCTTTCCCAAGAATACCACCTGGAGATCTGCCCCGAGGTTGGATAATTATGAGTAGCAAGGTGTGCAGGAGAATATGGCAAGTGCCTAGGATTGTGGTCACCTCAGGTGTCCTGGATTTTCACCTTTTTTTCAAGTGCAAAATCCTGACAAACTGACAAAATATTTGGAACGAGCCTGTTGTCAGCCCAGAAGTTCCCAAGAGACAGAAATCATGGTGATGTGTTGGGGCCTAGCCTTTGTCTATCAAGCACTTCTCATGACTGTTCAGAGCAAATGCTCAGGGACAAGAGAAGGTATTTGGAGCTACAGGCAGAAGGGCAGGCACCACAGCTCCTCAGATCTCAACAGCAGGCATTGCAGCTGCAGCAGAGATCCAGCCTGTGCTAGTATCGGCTGCCTCTGAAACATACAAGAAAAGCAGTTTTGTATGGCGAAGGATGCAGATGAATCTAGGTCATTGAGTGGAACAAGAGGAAGAACCAAGGGTGGTCACTCAGTCTTTAGCCTTGTCCTTGAAAGATGGCCAAGGACAAACAGTGGATGAAATGATTAGCAGGTTCCAGCAACATGAGGAAGGTCTCTCTTCCTCTGGACAGGCCTGTGTCCCAAGAAATCCATCAAGACAAAAAGAACATGTCTTATTCCCCACCTGTACAATCCCATATTTCAGCTATTAGGAGCAGGCACTTCCCCACCCAAGGGAGAGAATCTGCGTGTACCTCACACACCACAGCATACCCTGTGGTTTTACTTTTGTGACCGTGGGGAGGAAGTGGGACGGCAAATCCATTCAGTCCTAGCTGCGCAAGACTGTGAATTAGAAGGAAATTCTCCCTGCAAGAATACTGCCCCAGTTTCCAGTGGAAAATCACCCAAAAAGAGTAGACAAACTGATACTGCTTCTGCTCCTCCTGAAAGAACTTCCAAAGCATCTTCACAGGACGTAAACTATTCCAGTCAGAATTATAGGGGCCCTGCCTCCAGTAAGAGGGGGGAGATGGACAATTTGTTTTATTGGACTGTGTGGGTCAGATGGCCTGACATGTCAGACTCACAGGAGTATAACCTTTAGTAGATAAAGGCCACAGTCTGCTTTCACTTGCAGAGGTGGAAGGAATCACTGAAATGCACTGCCCCCGTGGGTAGAAACAGAGCCCCACTATTTGGACTGATCCAGACTGGACTGGAACAGGTTGGAGCTCCAGAGCACCATCAGTAAGAAGTCTATTGTGTAACCTCATTTTGAGTGAGAATGGACAGTGAATGGTGTATGATATATGCTGTATGATGTTAATTGTGGCTGGGCATGATGTAAATGGTACAGAACAAAGGGTGAAGAATGTTGTGGGTTTAGCCAGTTGAATCTGATAACGATATTCAATACCACACTGACATCATGCCAGTTTAAATCTCAAGAGCCAGCTGCAGCAAGGTATCATGGAGCTTGTAGTTCAGATTGTAACATGAGAGGCTTCCTGTCTCAGGGTAGGAGGACTTCCTTCCATTTTTCATTTAAGAGTGTTGGTCTTTTCTCATGGGCTGGCAGTGGGCTTGGAAGAGGGGGGTGGGGATGTATTTTATTGCTGGCTTGTGCACCTTCTGCTTTTGCTGTGCTTTTACTGTGAAACAGGCTAAGGTAATTGTACATCGTATTATTTTCACTTAACTTTACCTCAAACCAGGGTTTTCTGTGTTACTTTCCCTCTCAGTCTTGGGGGTGAGAGGGACTTGTTTGTGAGAACAGACTGTTTTAAACCATGACAGGCTTGATTTTAAAATGGAGCAGCTCTTAGCCTACTATTTATTTAGTATTTGGGATCTCCATATTGGTTTACACAGATATGTAAACCTGCACAGCCAGACTCTTCTTCACTCACCCTTTACAATCTTGTGCCCACCGAGACAAAAAATTTAGGTAGTTCTGAAGACTGAGGAAGCTCAGCTTCTCTCCCCTACTTCTTCCCCCAAAAAAACACCTACATCTTGCATAGCAGAAGCTCTACTGTTTCAGAGGTTTGGATATACTTTCCACTCTGTAGTCAGAAGCAAAGTTGAAGTAAAGCCATGAGACTGAGTGTTCAGAGGAACTTGCCATTCTCTCCCTTCCACCAAAAAATATGATAGTAAAGGAGGGAAGGTGGTGAAGTTGGAATGTATGATCATCCTGCAGGCACTCAATAAGGTGACAACTCTTCAGTCCTTAGAGCCCAGGCACACACTACTGAACTCAGAATCTGTGAAAACGCATTCTGCTCAGTCTAACAAACACTGAAGGAAAAGGATAATTCGTACTTCTGTAACTCCTTCTACTCTAGTAGATTCTGAGGCATTTTGAAATTGCTATCAAAGTTCAATATCACAGAATAGAACCTTTCCACATGCCACAAAATACAGTAGTGCTCAACTACAGTACATGCAAGATCAGAGTGCAACAGAGAAGTGTTGTGCCTCGAGTGGAGAATGAGTGCAAAGCAGCACAGAGACCAATGGGTGCTAAAGGTGTAGTTTGGGCCAGAACAGAAAAGTAAATAATTGCTATTAAAGAAATGGTGATATTTAAGTTAAAGAACTTAATTTTACACCCAGACTGAGAGCAAGCACCTGAAGACTTTCTGCCTTGGATACCTTATTGGATGTTGTATGTGGAAATTGGTTTTGCCTGGGCTTTTGGCAGATGCAATAACAGCAAAGCCCTTGATTCTAAAATGTCAGGTTTTATGATCAGAACAGGGTGTGACCTTAGATTAATTAAAAAAAAAAAATCCAAGAGGTGCATCAGAATTTAGCAATCCACATAGCAAAGTTTACTTCTGTTTTACAACTGCTGACACCCTTGACTACAACAGTCTCCACCATATCAGTGTAGCTCATGACGTTTTAGTTCAGAAAACCCTGCTGAAACCCTTTAAATGTATCAGCAGAAGATGCTTCAGGTTCACTGTTGCATTGGACTGGATATAATTTGCTCTGTAATCCACTTAACTGGGACATGCTTCCCCAAGGAAGCATGTTTACCTACTAGATTCTGCAAGGAGCTGATTTAAGCCAGCAAAACATAATGATAATAGCTACTGTTTAACTGATAAATAAATTCTGCTCAATGGGGACAAAATGCTTCTTGGTAAGACCTGACAATGCATAATGTTAAGTGAAGACTTCAGTAGCTTACATTAGTTAAGCATCTTTCTAGTTGTGACAAATAGTTGCTCTAGGTGCAGCATTCAAGTCCCCAGTTGTGCTAATACTACACAACTTGCATTAACGAAAACAAGGATTTCAGGTTGCCCACAGCTGCCAAGTAACTCTCAGAAATTAACTCAAATAATCTTTATCCATTAGCCTCCACTCTGCTACCCTGAAATCAGTGGCAACTCAGGCATTTGCTCCAACAGCAGAAAAGCTCTGCTTTCATTGTCTGGTATTTAACTCTTCCCTTCCAAGACAAGAGAAGGTGAGACGGTTTTAGTAAGTGAATGCTACACTAACAATGCCATCAATACTGCTGGGACTTTTTATTTTCTGCACAGCTGCGAAGCTGAGCATTTACCCTGAATTCTCCATCATACCATTTATTTTGGGGCACCTCTCACCCATCTGGGAGACTGTCAGTGGAAACAGCAATGATAACCTGGACTGTGATGGCTTATCCTGGTATGATGAATTCTAGGGGGAGCAAAGAGAAAATACAAGTGTAATTAGGAGACCCTCAATATAACTCAAAAAGTAGGTTTGGGTGTGTAGAGACATAAACAAGCTAGTACATTGCTAGCTCTGATCCAAATACAATGTTTTACTGTTTGCTTTCCCACTGTTTTTTTCTGCACTAATTCACAACCACTGTAACATCAAGACAAGCTTCCATATGCTTCATTTACTCACAGTAATTAATTTCAGCCTCTCCCCACACACACATACACGTTCATTTTATCTGACAAGCAAGCCATGGAAAGAAGTCCATTCTTATAAAAAGGAATACAGGGCAGTTATCAGAGGTTGCTGCTTCTTAGTAAAGAAAACCTAACTGATGCATCTGCTAGGCCATGGGTGCCTTTCTCACCCTCTGCTCTTCACCTTGCATCTCCTGTTCAAGCTCAGGTCTCGCTTCTCACAGGCCTTCCCAAACACCCAAGAACAGTTTTTAATAAAATGCTTTCTTCCAGATGAAAAAGAAGTAACTGGCTAGGGGAATGACTGAACACTTACCTCCCTGTCCAAATAAAGAATCCACTAATGACCACAAGGAGAGGAATAAATGTATTAAAAGGCTTAGAAAATCATTCAGAGAAGCATAGACTCTACCCTTCTGCTCCCCCTCGTTCACTGAGTTTATCCCATAGTAGCAGTGCTAGAAAATAAAAGATAATTAAGAAAAAAGAAAATACCAAGCAATTGATCTCACTTTTAAATACTTCCTTTTATTAGAAAGAAGAGTATTTTTTTCTGTGAAATCCACTTTTTGATTACTTCATCATTCCATGCCTCCTGCCAGCTGCTGCTTATGGTCTTCTCTCTAGGTCAGTATACTTCTATGAAAGTTATAACTGCATCTCTAATTCTCCAGTATTGAGGTAGAAGAGAGAAATAGCACACAACACCAGTGACAGAGACAGAAGACCACACAACTAAGCCAGCAGTTGAAATCCAGACAATGTTACTAGAGAGTTGTAGTCACCATGACCTGACTAAAACACATGCCTTAACAAAAAAGTAAAAGGGAAGTTGCATATCATACAAATTTGACAAGAAACACAAGACAGACAACGAGAGATTTCTAAAACTGTTAACCCAATTTTCACTGTATCACCAAACACTACTGTCCCATGCAGCATCACAAGAGAGACATGGACCTGATAGGATGGGTCCAGAAGAGGGCTGCAAAGATAATCAGAGCACCTCTCCTATGAAGACAGTGGGAAGAATTTGGGATGTTCAGCTGGCAGAAGAGAAGGCTCTGGAGGGACCATTTCAGTATCTGGAGGGGAACCTACAAGAAGGCTGGGGAATGGCTGTTTAGAAGTCCTTGCTTGTAGCAATAGGACAAGGGACAATGGTTTTAAACTGGAGCAGCACAGATTTAGATTCAATATAAGGAGGAAGTTCTTTATTATGAAAGTGGTAAAATACTGGAACAGGCTGCCCAGAGATGTGGTTGAGGCCCTGTTGCTGGAGACATGTAAGATCAGACTCAATGTGGCCCTGGGCTGATCTAGTCAGAGGTGTCTCTATCTACCTCACAGGGGTTGGACAAGATGACCTTTGAAGGTCCCTTCCAACCCAGTGCAATATGTGAATCTAAGGATCTGTGAAAGCAGAAAATAAAGATCTGAAAAGTCCCAATAAGACACCATGATTCCTTGCTGGCAGGAGATGAGACATATAACTGAAAAATACAGAATAATTTAACTTGCAACTCTCAGAGAGCAAAGAAACACAGACTTGCCAGAATGTACTTTCTGCTGCCGTTCCCAATGAGTGAGGAAGCAGACATGTAGATGAAGAAGGGTCTTAAGTCCAAAATACTCTGTATTGACAGGTAAACAAGGAACCAAATCTAATTCCTGTATCACATCAGGCATTAGTGTGTACAGGAAACTTCCTGTTGGGGGAAGAGGTGGTGCTGCTTAGATGTTTTCCAGATACATTATTTTCTGCTTTCTTGACCTTTATATACCAGAAAATCTATGTCCTTTTCTCTCTTTGACCATCTTTTGCAGTCTCACTGCCATCTTGTAAAACTTTATCTCTCCTCTATGAGATGCATCCAGGTTTCTTCTCACTCTAAACAATACATCTAGTTACAACAGCAAACATAAAGATGTTTACCCCAATCTAACTGGTATTCTTAAGACATCTGAAAAGTATTTAATGCAGATGAACAGATAAAGAAACTATGTAGAGTCCCTTCAACTAAATTTTCCCATATAAAGCTTAATTTAAACGCTTTGATTGAGATGTCCAATATAATACACCTGCAACTCAATTTTCATAGAATTCTCAAATTATTAAAAAGAAGAGGTAAAGCCATATAGGAACCAAAGATGAAGGCCCAAACTAAATATCCAAAGTCACTTACTACTTCTGGTCTGATGTCTGACAGTAAGTGTGGGGAAACTAGGAACAAAAGTTCAAGAGCACTGAAGTCCTCATTTCTGCCTCACCCATAAAACCCATTCATTTTCTTGAGATACCTACCATTTCCTGCACTCTGCCCAGCACTTTGAATCCACACAGCAATTTTATGAGATTTAACACATAGAAATGACACTGTAGGTGTGAACTTATTCTCCAATTCATATTTGACCACTTTATGAAGAAACAGAGTTAATCTGTCTACAGTGTAAAATCTGATAATCCAACCTCACACAAGTGCAGCAACAGGGAAGTGAGAATCAGAACAAAAGTAGCTGTTCATCCAACAAAGGAGCATAAAGATTAGATATGTCCAGCTGAGCCACAAATAAAGAAGTACCAGTTGGGTAGCACATGACAGTAGAGAGAATATTTACAGCTCTTTTCTGGGAGCCACCACACAAAATAGCTCATCCATGCACATTCATCTTCTCTTTTTTTCTGCTACTAGATACACAAGATGAAAATGCTTTGAGCTGACCAGTCTTTTAGCTTCACAGTCCAGTTCCAAGGAAAATCTACAACCTGCCTGTGGAGCAAGTGGTGACAATGAAAATACTAATGGCAGGATCTGACTTAAAATGGAAGTCCCTGGGCCCTCCTAGAAAACATCCATTAAGAAAAGCCTGACCTGCACTGACACGGAGTTGCCTCATTTTCCCTAATTACTCAAATCAGACCACCAGTCATTGACTGTCATAAGTGGATCTTCTTTTCTACATAAACGACTGTATGGCAGTAGCAGGCCATGCTGGTAAGAGATCTCAAGCAGCTGCTAGTGTGGACTCAGCTCAGGTATACAGGATCTAAAGAGCACTGTTGGGAGAGAGGAAAGTGGCTACGGGATCAATCTGAAAACAGAGTTGCCCTGATAACCACTGTAAAGACTCTTAAAAATTTCCTTGTTTCTTGTCTACTAGAAAGGAGCTGGTGCTCCCTCTTCATTCCCATTTTCTTCAATTTTTCCTCTGCCCTTCAACCTGATCTCAGTTCCACCTGCTCTGCCCACTCTGTACTTTCTCCATCTGTTCTTCTTTCTCCCATCCTTTCTTCTACAGCAACTGTCCTTGATTTTCTCCTTTCTTTCTTTCCCAGCAAGCAAATGGCAGCAGCGGTGACGGCTTTGCAGGCTGCGCTTCCACTCCCTCACTTCATTTTCCTACCAGCCCAGGCTCAGCGGTTCTGCCTCAGCGCTGCTCTCCAGAGACTCCCACAGCAAGGAGCAGCTTTAGCTCTTGCCTCTCAAGAAGGGAAAGCATAGGAAGGAAGCGAGTGGCTATTGGAAGGGGAGAAATCTGTCATATTCGCTGCAGTCAGCCATTTTAAAGGTCATAGCGGAGAAGCCTTTCCCTCTGCTTGCCAACTTGGAGCTGTCACCGGTGTTGCAAAGCAAAAGCCTCTGAGTAAGAGACCGATGTTCCCTGTGAGCCACTACTTCCTTAAAATAGGACCAAGAGAATGAGTAAGCTCAGCAAGGCGGGGGTGGAGGGGGGAAAGGTGATAGGAAGAGCCAGGGTCTCAGCCAGCACTGTGCTAACAGCAAGAATGAGATACGGTAAGAGCAGACCAAGTATGTGCTGTATTTCTCAGTGAATGACTCATGCCTCTAAGGAAACAATGTGGTAAAAGAGAGGACCCCGTCAGCTCGGGTCTTTCCCTTCCCAGAGCCTTTATCCCATTATGGAAAGAAAAGCTGAGCACTCTGGTCAGAGATGCTCACGCTGTACAGCTGATGCACATCTGGATGTGTCCGTGACAGCAGTGCACACTTAGCCACCTTTTCCGGTTTTAACATTACCAAGGCACTCAGTTGTAAATCAAGCATCACACCTACAACGCATAAAGACAGCCCTTGTGCCAAAGCACACGTAACTGAAACACAAAGCAGGATGCTGCAGAAGTACACACAGCAAGGACAGCGATTACTAGCATGGTGCATTTTCGGTACAGTGGCTTGTTTTCCATTCATTAATTCATCCTTGTTATGAACAGCAATCAGCTGAAATAACAATAAAACTCACTGGCAATGTGATTATCTCCTCTACTCATAGATTTGATCTCAAACTGATCCTAACTTGCAAAAGGCTCGCACAGCTCCTCCATCTATGTACAACAGCTACCTCTGTCAGGCATAATCCTACTTGCTCAAGCAATTTCTGACTCAAACTTGTTGAGATCTGTCTTGTCTTCACTGACAAGTACTATGCCTTAAGCTGAAGACCAAAACCACAACATGTCCAAACTGCTAGAAAGAGTGCCCAGAGTGACCATTCAGAGCTCCAGTCAATAGTAGAAGCAATCTTTGGATATGAGAGCCCAGTCTCAGCTGCATCCTTACTGTCTAAGCTGTCTCTGATACAATGTAAGAGGCTCTATATCCCAGGGAAATTTTCACATTGCATCACTTTGTCAACTTTAGAAGACACACCTAATGAGCTCCTCTATAATCCAAACCTCAGTGATTTCTCACACATAGCAGAACAAGACCAGAATTATTAACCTCCAAAACTAGAGCTGATTTCTAGAAAACTTCTGGCATGAAGTAATTCAAACTGTTCTCCTGAACTGTTCTCTCTTCTTAGGGAGATGCTGACCAAAAGTGCTTCTCAGAGCAAAGGATTCCAGTAGTACACCATATATTGACTAAGGTCATACCCATGATCAGAGGGCTGGATCACCTTCCCTGCACAGACAGGCTGCAAGAGCTGGGACTATTCAACCCAGAGAATAGAAGGCTCCAGGTTCCAGTGGCCCTCCAGTACCTGAAGTCAGGCTACAGGAAAGCTGGAGAGGGAGTTTTTTACAAGGGCTTGTAGTGACGGGATGAGGAGGAACGGCTTTAAGCTGGAAGGCTTTGGATATTAGGAAGAAATTTTTTACAGTGAAGGTGGTGAGACACTAGAACAGGTTGTCCAGGAAAGTTGTGGATGCCCCCTTCCTGGAAGTGTTCAAGACAACCTGGTCTAGTGGGAGGTGTCCCTGCCCATGGCACGGGGGTTGGAGCTAAATAATCCAACTCAAACTTTCTGTGATCAGTTTTAAACTATCAAATATAGCACTGGAGTCACTTCATCCTAAGGAAATTAACATGAGGGATGAGAATATATGAAAAGGAGAGAGAAAAAAGTGAACAGGGGGCAGTCAGAGCTTGCAAATTATCATGGACAAAGGACAGTCTCAAACAAGGAGTAATTCAACTGTGTCGAACACTTTTTCTCCTCATCAGGCAAGAACACACTCATCAGCTGGGGAGAAGGCACACAGCCAAAAGCAGCTCAGAGATAGCAGAAGGTTAAGACACCAAAGCAGTCAAAACAGCTGTAGGTATTTGGGCATCTTTGGCCAAGTTCATCATACATAGAAAGGAAGGTGGCCTTCACAGACCTACAAGTAGCACTTTGAAACCATTAATTCCCTTCGCATGACAAACCTGTCAAAACCTGAACCCCAAAACACAAGTCTTGAGTACTTTGCCTACGTCCTTTCATATCGGTTGGGTAATTTCCCAATACCGATGAACCCAGAGAATTTTTTAGTTCGATGGAGGTATGACATTCCCCTTAGCACCTTTACAAGCTTCTATTATCCTGCCTATTATCACCCTACCCCCCTAAACTCTCTGCAAGTTACCCCACCTTCTTTTGTTATCTGCCTATAACTGACATAAATTGCATTTTCTTTTCCCCTTGCATAGCACTGACACCCATCAGCAGAACTCTCTGAGAACCTCAAACTACAGCAGAAAGGAAATGCTTAGGGTAGTGTTGCACTGGCAGAAACACACACACCATTGAACTCAAAACATCAGGAAGAGTTGTAAATAAAGTCTGACATATGTTGACAGAAATGCAAATCATTGGATTTGCAGAACCTGTACCTGCCCCACAGGAAATGCTAAATGAATTTTCATTAAGAATTCACCAACATCTCCTGGAAATAAAAACCAAAAGGATGGTGAAAACATGTCATTTATCACACTTTTAGGTCTGCACTCTGTCAGGCTAGGCACCAGTCAAAAACAAACAAAAAAATGGTATGTTCTCCAGACAGCTTCTTCTGAACTTTTGATTTGTTTCAGGTAGGAGGCACAAAAAGAGTGATCAGTCTCCCTGTGACCCACAGAGTGGTAGCAGGAACAAACGTCACTATTCTTACTGCTACAGAGAAAAAGACAATTCAGAGTAGTTCCTGCCCAAGGGCAGAAGAGAAAGGATGATGAGACAGTGACAAGCCCTGAAAAAACAGCTTAATTCTCTCGTGGCTGCCAGATACACCAGAGCAGATGTTGAGGAACACACAGCTGCTGGCAAGGATCACCCTGTTGTGGCATTAGCTCGTTTAGTCTCCTCGTGTGCCCTAAGAGTGGCTCTAGCAGTGGCCAGCCTGGCTTTCTCAGGCTCTGCCAAGGGACACAGAGCTGCAGTGCTCCCCGCCCAGCACCTCCTGGCCCCAGGGAGCAATCATACTGACTCAGTCCTACTCTGTGTCTAGGAACGAGGGAGCCTTGTGGGACAGAGGGAGCCTTCTATTACAAAGTTACAAGTTTCACACTTTTGCACTACAATCATTAAGTATGTGCCAATTAGATCATTTGATGTCAAAAGCAAGAGTTCAGAGATGAACGACTTGCAGGATGAATAGGCTAAAGGGACTGATTTATAGAGGCATTAATCATGAGGTATTTTTATTGCTTCTTGCTTAAATTTATCTTGAAAATGAGATTACATAAACCAATAGCAGTATTTTTTCAGGACACAACTCTGACTTACATGTCTGAAATTACAAGTTTACAGAATTGCTCCTGCAAAATTATTGCAGCTCTGTGTGCAAAAGACAGCTGAATTGCTCAGAAGTGACTTGCGCTGGCAATTACCATGACTATTAAAAGGAAATACTTGCTCACTGTACATGAAAATCTGGATATTGACATAAAAACATTAATACATTTTATTCCAAAATGACATACCTAGCCAATTATTTCGTTTCAAGTACAGCCTTCATTAAAGGTGCTGAAAAGATTAGAATGTTAAAATATAAAATCTTGTGTGGTAAATTGTCTGTTTTGAATCTACCTCTCCATATTATGGTAAGCAAATCTCAGTTTTCCCATCTTCTTTTTCTGCAGGGTTTCCAATTTATGTGAGTTAGAAAGAAACAAAACAAAACAAAACAAAAACAAAACAAAAAAAAAAAACCAAACAACACACCACCCAGCACCAAGAACACAAAAACAAAACCCAAATCCCAGATTTCATTAGTCAGAAGGGCAAATAGTTATCACTTGTTATCCAAATTTCCACTCAAATTAATTTCTTGCTTCATAGAAAAGATTCTGTAGAAATCAATTGGGGTGGGAAAGGGATCTGTTTTGCTTTTCAAATTAATCATTAGAAGAAGCAGCAAAGGTAATTCAAGTAATGATTTAATCTCTCTGAGTCAAATCTCCACCTGCATGTGCTCCACGAAACGAACAACACAGATTTTACGCAGCAGTGTCTTTGGTCCAGAGGTTTGATTATCAGCAGCAGTTGATTCTGTATTGCTACACGCTAAACTACAGATAAAAGAGGTAGACTATTCTTAATTCAAGGTCCTGCAGAGATATGAAGCACTGACGGCCCATGGTTGCTTAAAAATCAAGCCATCCAGCTCTGTCTGGTGCATGTACTCTCACACTCCACTCCTCATGTGACACTAAATGGATCTATGAAACAAAGGCCTGTTGGATTCACTACTCACACCTCACTGAGCAGAGAAGTAAAACCACAGACGTGGGCAGAGTTGCGCTGGTATAAATGTGACTCTTGAGGAGAGCAAGGCCTCATGGTTCCCCCTTTTTCTCCCTTACAGCATGTTAAATTGATCCAGGAAGCAGTCCATCTGAAAAAAAAACACCTACTGACAATTTGTTCTAAACAAACAGTTGCTGGCAGATGCCCCATCTCCAGTGGCACCTAAGTGTCTTGAAACACAAAAGGCAAGGAAACTGAAATTGAAAATTGATCTCGCTCTGGCCACGCAGGCTGGAAGAGTGATTTCCTAGCTGTGATTTTAAATAACTTTCTTCTCCCCAATCTCCCTCTTTGCCGTACACATTCACATTTCTTCCTCAGTATTCTCCATCTTTTGTTGAGCAGGAACAAAGACTCCCACCACCTCTCGCCTTCCTCAGTCTTCTCATCAATATTCTATTACCAAGCAGGGCTTTTGCTCTTTTTTTTTTTTTTTTTTTTTTTTTTTTAATTTAAATCAATAAGAAGCAAAGCAACGAGAAGGAAAAATTAAAATTCATAGCAGATAAAGAAAGGAGTCTTTTAAAAAGCTAATCACTGATAAACACTGGCAGCTCACTGGAGTGTCACACACAGCTTCTGCTGCAATAGGTCCGGTCTCATGTTGTCATAAGGGTAAACTACCTGAGCCCCCAACCAAAGACAATCAAAGCAGGAGAGAAAACATACAATGTTTTTTAGAACTGGTCATGGATGGTTATCACCTGGACACTATGATCTTGAAGAGCAAGAGTTTGTAGTGCCAGGCCTCTGGGTAAATGTGGCACTGGGGAAGTCCCATAAGTCCCGGTCATTGACATCCACCTCAGCTCCCTGCTGGAGAAAGGGGCAATCAAATGCCTTTTACAGCTTTCCTGCTATGGAAGTGCTCCTGCTCCTCTCCCAGGCCTAACCATTACCACACTGGCACATCCACATGCTGCAGCAAGAGCTTAACTGTGCTGAGGTACACACAAAAATGGCATATCTAATATCTTCAAATGTATATTCACACATGTATTTGAGAACATCCTGAAATTATCTAGAAGAGCAGTATGAATAGGAAAAGCAAGTTCCCTTGGGATTTCCAGCCTTTGTATGACTGAATATAGCCAAGCACCAGACAAATACAGTGAGTCAAATGCTAAAACTACTTAATCTCCAGTGAAGTAACTTTCAAAACCTTCCCCTGCTTGCTCTAGAGCCCTGTTTGGCTGCAGTTCTCAAAAGATGTAGCTTATTTACACCTGTTTCATGAGGAAGGCCACTCAGTCAGAATTAGAAGGAATGGACATACAGGAATGCTAGTAAGAATGAAAATAAGTAAATCAATCTTGTCACTCATTCCTTGTAAAACTTCAAAGCTAAAAGGGACTAAATACGCTTTGATTACTGCCATTTTATTTTTTCTTAAAGTACACAAATCCTGTTAGCCCATGCAAAAGACAAACAGATGAGGTAATTCAAGTGTGTCTGATGCTACACTGATGGCAGGAAACAGCACTTTTTGCTAAGTTGGATCACTGTTCTATTATTACTAATACTTCTTCACGATCAAAGGATATTTCAAGAGAATCAGCTGGACAGAGCCACTGCATGGCAGAGAAATGAAATAGCAAAAAAACAGTACCACAGCAGTTAGGAGAAACAGCATTTAGAACTAGAATGTATAATCAAATTAAAAAAAAAATAAAAAGGAAAGGGAACAGGAAATTCTCCTTTTTGACTCAACCCACTTTTATAACTTTGGGCATCATACCTTGTTACTCTTCTGCCTGCTAACAAGCTCAAGTTACAGCTCTTGCACCTGCCTCAGCACAGAAAATACCTCCATGCTCTGTTCCAGTGCCCTACCGTACTGTACAGCATTGGGTAGCACAGGTTCTGTCAGACATGAGGTAAAAGAAACTCCATCTTCTAAATCTTTGATTTATATCTTACTTCTCACATAGCAGAGTACAAAGCAGCTCATAGGGTATTTCCTATATTGCTTTCCAATCTTCACCTACCCCTCTGGCAGTTACTCAAGACTGCTAAAGTTCTGCATCCTTATCACACCAGGAAATACCTGCACATACTCTGGCAGTCAGCAATAAGCTGAACGGAGATGTTTCCTGTTATAAAAAATAAAATGATAAAACAAGCAGCAGTAGACTTGAGGGAAACACAGCATGACAGTCTGCACATCCTCAGGAAGATGACCATGAGACAAAACTTAATTAAACTAAAATAATTAATTTAAAAATATTTCTAAAAATTAATTCTCATTATTCCCATTCATTGTTCACCAAAATCAAAATATGAGTGTCCTCAAAATTAGGAAATATGCTAATTCATCATTATCCTTTAACATAGTAAAACTTTTCAGGGGACAAAATAATTACCCAAAGAGCAGACCTCTAAAGATAGTGTATGTACCAGCACGAGAAAACTCAGGTGACTCAGGAGAGAACATTCCTTCTGAGAGGGTGCCACAAATCACCTCCACGCAGTGCTGGAGAGCATGGTGATGTTACAGGAGGTGAGCTCTGCATTTGTGTTTAAGCACAAAGGTCCTCAAGCATTTCCAATGAAGGAAAAGCTTCTCCTTCATCAGTACTGCTGTAGTGCACAGTGTGTTCTTTCCACTTGGTGGTGACATGGTCTTTCAGGTACAAAAGGATGACTCCCTCATACATACCTTGTGAGATTTTTTTCCTCTGTGGTATACATAGTTCCAAAGTGGTTTACAACGCTGAATTCTTTCTTTAAAATATGCAGTGGATTTTATATGTTTATATGGGGCAAGGAGATAAGGAGCACAAGAACTTCAGGACAATACACATTTAGTTCACTCAGTGTTTCTAAGTCAAATCATCGAAACAAGAACAGTAATGAATTTAAAACTTCTCCCTATGTCTGTAATGAAAAAATACTCTGATATTTCCTAATCTCTTGCATTTTTCCACAACTCCACAGCCACCTATCATGTCAAAGCTAGAGATCTTCCTCCCAAGTTGCCCTATCTTCCTGCTCCACCTCACTTTAGGGAAGTAACGACTTCCCTTTTTTCTTCAGGTGGCATACATACAGCAACAGAAATTCCCGACAGACCTTTCAGTAGCAGTGGTACCAACATCTATGTTTAGCAGCTGTACTAATCAGAAACCAAACACATCAAGATAAAGGCCCAGAATTCAGCACTTGTC
Organism: Psilopogon haemacephalus; assembly: GCA_013396835.1. Lineage (NCBI taxonomy): Eukaryota > Metazoa > Chordata > Aves > Piciformes > Megalaimidae > Psilopogon > Psilopogon haemacephalus. The sequence continues at coordinate 36,512 of VWZI01010442.1, forward strand.
TCCCTGAGTCTCCAACCCTCACAGGAAAGTAAGAGGAAAAAGAAAGCGGGGGCAGTAACCATGGGTAACCACTCTCAGGTTAATCTCAGATGGGGAGGGGAAAACGCTTCTCAAGATTAATAGCTAAAGTACTCAGGGATTCGAGATTAAGAGGAGAATCCTGTTTGCCAGGATTAAGAGGACTGGGTTCACATAAAAACCTCAACTAGTGAATTGCTTCCAGCTAAACAGTGGAGTTTATTATTATAATTATTATTTTATTCTCCTCCAATAAATGAAAAACATCAGCAGGAGGGCAGAAAAATCCATCAAAGGTTTAGAAATTAAATCTCTGAGGAAAGGTTAAGGGAATGCAGTCAAGATAGAAATCCGATATTAAAAATAAAAATCAGCCCATGTTATTAGCAACATGGCAGATTATAAAGAATAAGAGATTTAGGAAAAAAAAAACAAAACAACAACTTTCTATAATCCTTTCTGTGTGGTCTATTTCTTCACCCATTGCTCAGCTGGAGGCAAGAGAAGTTCTAGAATGGCAAGATTCACCCCTTTTTGCATGGGAGTAAAGTCCTGATGGCTGGTATTTTCCAGAGTGCTCACTAAGTGCCTAATTTCAACATTCGGTCTTGATTGCTTGCCACTGACAAGCAAGTAAGGCACCTACTGAAAGTGTACCTGAGGGAGCAGAAAGAGAATGGGGCTAACAGACAGAGAAGAGACATTAGTCCGATACATCAAAGCAGGCATTCAACATTTTGGTTAAGCAGATTGCCTGAGATGATTTTCAGCAATGGAGACATGAACAAACCTGAATCCACTGCAGCAAAACTGTCCAAACTAGGCCCTGCTTCATCTGACTACAGTAAGAACGTATGGCCTGGGAGAGGACTTTTTAAATTATTACTGTTTGTTTGGGGTTTTTTAATATCCACATAAAGGTATTTTAGGAGAGATACACAAATCAAATATTCTAATTCCTCTTCTCACATTCTTCATAAGCCAGAAGCAACTCCATTAGCTCAGCAGACCTGCCAGCCAGCACATCACCCACCGGCCAGCACATCACCCACCGGCCAGCACCTCACCCACCGGCCAGCACCTCACCCACCAGCATGAGGTTAGCAAGAAACAAGGCCACAATATGAACCTGTAAGCATGGACCACGCTACTGAGTCCCTGGAAAACATATTTCTCCCTTGCAGCTTAGTGCCACTGGCCATCCACATGACCAGATCCCCTCTGCCGGACTGTGTCAAAAATGCCTTACCTTGAGACTTAGCGTTGGTCTTCTCAAGCACTGAGGAAGAACTGGGAAACCTGATTAGTCTACCACATTAGGCCTTTCAGGTGCCCAGGAGCTGCAAAATTGCCTTAGCAATACACAAAAGAACCTCCTAAGAAGAAATCCCAGGAGGCTACGTGTAATAATGCCATTTCCAACAAAAGCCATACAGAGAAGGCAAGGGTCATAACTTGAAGGAAACTAGAGCAGGTATTCACAGATGTTCTTGGCTGTTTGCATGGGACATGTAGCTGTGATATAGACTAGAAAGGTCATTAACCTGCTTTAACAGGAAGCTGCAAAACCATCTGCATATTTGCCCCTCAAAACACATTCAGAGGCATAGATGAAAAAGCAGGCCCATCTTTTACTGAGCAAGATCCTAAGGAGGAAGCTTTTTCTGCTGCAGGTAATTTGGCAATTTTATTAAATTGGTTGTGTGCAAAAATACTTAATTTATAAGCCCAGCCCTTGCTTTGTCTGATGCCAGATGGTGTCACTGCCACACTTTCGAGCACAACTGGCAAGAGACTCCCAGGGGAGCAAAGCTCAGGAGGCCAGGGCACCATCCAGGCCAAGAAATCAGTTTCCCATCATTTATTCCTCTGAATGAGTCCTGGTGCTTTGGGGCTTCCAAGACCTGTACAGCAGCACACTGAGATGAAGCTGATTTATGGGGAAAGGAAAGTGCAAGCACAGCACAGGTGGACTGAATTTGTACATGTAGATAGAACTTCATTAACATACTAGAAGCACCACTGCCTCCTCCCACCTTGCCTTCAGCTGCTCCTTTCTCCCTGCTATTCTTGGAAACTAGATGACTCACTTTCCTTGAAACCAAGTCTGGTTGGCTCAGCAGCCCTGGCCCTTTTCTGTACAGCAAAGGTCAGGAGCTGGAATTTGTTTGAACCTTTTTCCTCTGGTCAGTTGTATCTGCATGGGATGATGCCAACACCACTTACCTAGCACCAGCAGCATTTCTGTGTGAACAAGGAATGCTAACATCAAGTTTAAGAAGGTCTGTATATGAGGTACATGGCCTATTTGCTTTCTTTTCATTGAATAAAAGAAGACACAAGGGTAGCATAAAGTGTAGGAGGGAACAAAGTGGAGGAACCTGTAAGGCAATAAAGTAGAGAAAAAAAAGCTAATTTGATGCATACAGAAATGACCAAGGCACACCAAAGATTTCTCCCAGTATTGATCTATGGACAAATCCTATCGCAAACACTCTAATTCTAGGCACCATAACTCTAGGAATAAGAAAGAAAAATACTGAGAAAGATCAGGAAAATGCAGAAATAAAGAATTAATAAGTATTACGGATCAGATAGGTTAAAAACAAATAGAATACAAAAGCAAACAGTGAAGTTGAGGAACTGTGAAGGATATGTACATCTGCAGGAAAAAGGAACACTGAACCAGAAAGTGTACGCTTCATTGCTAAAGAGAGAAACTAAATTATTAGATACTTTGAAACCTCAGTTTACCAATATTTGGATACTCCCTCACAAATAACTCCATGACCTCATCTTTTAGTTTACTTTCACACCTATTTCTGCACCATCCCTACAAGTACAGCCTTCCTCTGCCACACTCTACGATTGAGTTCCGTTTCTCTCAACCCATATAGCAATACTCAGCTCTAACCTTGCCCCCTCCCACCCTTCACACATTCATTCTCTCTTTCCTTGCAATACGGATCTCTAGTACAGGTTAGAGATGAAGCTGTCCATTACAAACATCTTCACAGACAGGAATGCTATTTCATAGCTCAGATTAAACTGAAAAACTGATGCTGGACAGTGATGTGAATGGTATTGTATTAGGCTTTAATTTAATAAAACAAGCACACATTACTAAGGTATCATCATTCACTGGCATGAAGATGCTAACCACCACCAAAACTTATGTGTTGCCATTGCCATTGTAGTGACAGATGAAGCACCAGCACATCCAGGGCAGCAGCAAAGGTGGCAGAGGTATATCAGTCCTAAAACAGCCTTGTGCTATAAAAACACACAGAAATATTGCTGCGAATGGGGAGCTGCCCTGCCTACCATAACCACATAATTTGGCTAGAGCAGGGAAAGCTAGGAAAATGACAATCAGCTCCTGACAAAAATAAACAAAGCATAAAGGAAAAATACCCCAAAACCCTCCCTTCAATTGAAATAATCTAAAGAGAAAAGACAGTAGATGGCAGAGCTCTGTGGTTTTGGCTGAGAAGAAAGTTATTTACAGCAAGCTCTGGCCTCTCAGTGCCACCATGTAATTCCAGGCAATTGCACTTTCAAATAGATCTTTTTGGAGAAAATCAACAGTGGCTTTGCTTTCAATCTAGTGGAAAATGAAGTCCTGCAAATGTGTTGCATAAAGCTGCAGCAGAAAGAACACTGTGCAAAGAGGCACATGCTCTCAGGTGAAGGTAGGTGGGCTTGGTACTGATCTCTGCCAGGCCCTCTCCACATTTCCCAGCTCTCACATCACGCAAGCACACACTGGATTTCCTGTTACTATTGAAGCATGTCAAACACTGTGACAGCGACAAGTTTCCACCAGCTGAATCCTACTGCCCACAGCAGTCCTATATCTCCAGGTCCAAGGAGAAGTGCCATCTTCAAGACTTTCTCAGCAGGCCCCTCAGTCATGAAGTATATATATCCAAAGGATCATCCCAAAAATCACCACTGACTACACCAGACAGAATTACACCCCACAGGCACCTTCAGTCAACACCCAATATGCTCAAATATCTACAAGGCTGATTTCCAAGGCTGCAGTAACCAGTACTGCTCCTCAGTACTAATCTACAGCTCTCCACTTCTACAGAAATCCAGTCCCAGTAGTGCCTTGTCACCCAACAGCAACACACACCTGCTTTTGAATGTTTTACTTCATTAACATTATACAGACTACTGTGCTGGTTTGAGCTAATTGGAGAATTTGAGTGAGAAATTGGACTATTGGCTGAGAGAGGTAAATACATTATGTCACTTCACCAGAGTTTTACTGAGAAAGAAAAAAAAAATTGTTTTTAAAGTGTTGCACCCAAAACATTAGATATCAGATGGTTTCTGACTGCTCTGGCTGCAGCTGCTCTTTGCATGGTCTCCTTTGTCTCTCTGTCTTGGTAGCTAATTCTCAGTAATTCTACTAACTACTTTCCTACTACTAACCTCCCCCCCCCACCCCAGCCTATCTACTTCAGCTTATCTGCAGCATCAACAGGTGGTGAGATAAGACTGGGGAAGGGGGGAAAGGTGGAAGGGGGTGGTTGATTACCCTCTCTTGGGGATTTTGGTCTCTGGGAGGGGTGTGGTGTTTCTGTATTACCTTTTCATTGTATATATCTGTAAATATCTGTTATATCTTGTAAATATTTGCTTGTATATTGTGCAAAGCTGTAAATATAAAGCTTCATTTATTAACTTCCAGTGTCCTGAGTCCTAGCCGGGGTTTATTTCAAAAGGTGGGGGGGCAGGTAACTGCTAAACCACCACAACTACTGCAGAAAATTATCCCTGAAATAGCTAATCCAAATATTCCACCTCAGGAAAACTTTAGGGAGGGTGAGTATTGAAAGGAAAAAGACTCTTAAATGCCTATGCATGGCTTTAGGCTGAGAGGCTGCATCATTATACACGGGAATACAAAAGGTAGTGTAGCTAGGTCCTTCACATACCCTTGGAGTCACTCCAAGCTGGCTTCACTCTCTCTCCCATGTGCTAACATGCACACACACACACACACACACACGAGTCCATAGAGGCATATAGCAGCAACACCAGCATTAGTTTAAGACAAGGCTAATGGAAATGTAATTTCAGACATCTTTCCAGGATAAGTGTTGCGGTTTTTAAACAGCCAACAGAATGAAGCTCTCAAATGAATTGGAGAGAAAACAGAATTATATTTGGAAAGAGAGATACAGGAAGAAATTACAAAGCAGACACAAAATCCATAGTGAAACCCTTGAATTTTGCTCCAAACAAAAACTAAATCTATAATCCCTACTGCTCCAATCCGCAATCCCCCAACCCCCCGCTTNACAAGTTTGTCCTGCTAAAGCAGCTCCCATCAGGCACAAGGCTGGAAGGGTAGGAAAGGAGAGAGAGTTAGCCTCACTGCTAGTTTATAGAGAGAGAGCAGAATTATAGGATTGCATAACAATCTTCTAGTCCTTAGAGGATTTTTAACCCAATAGTTCCCAACCTGGGACAGTAAGTCAGAAGGATGGAAAGCAGAAGGCAGATCTCAGCTCTGGAACATCTTAAATTAGCTCTGCTACCACTGCATTGTGAACACTTAGGTGTTAGATTAACTCCCACCACACATTCCAGCAGGAATAATTGTTAACCAACATTTCTGTTGTCTTGAAAGAGATTGAAAAATAACAAGAAGCACATCTGGAACTATTGACTCTGAACTAATTTAAGACAGACTTGGAAAATCCTTTTTACCATTTTAGGAGTACTGGAACATAGGTTTGGAGTCCCTGAGTCCAGGTTCTTGTTGGGGAAGACCGATATGCCTAAAATATGTCCCGGATTGCCCCATCCTTCTGCTGATGGGGGAAGTAAGAGTGGGAGGAAAACAAAGGCTTGGGCCATTATGTCTCCTCTCAAAGTGATAAAAAGGTACTCGCAGGTGTTTACATACTTGTGAGTGTCTTGCCCAAATAAGGGTAAGCAAGCCCTGGGTTCACCTAATATGGTCAGTCTGGCAAAGCGCCATTCTGATTGGTGAATCTCTTGTGGCCAAAAGAACCATTACACTTGGGCAAATAATATAAATGGAGCTAAGCTGCAAGCAGTCTGCTGTACTTGGACAACATGCTCTGCTCCGCTTCAGTTGGCTCTGCCCTGCCTCAGTATGTTCTGCTCTGACAGTGTACTCTGCTCTGCCTCATGCTTCAGACCAGCAAAGCTTTGATGTACAAATTTTGACTACATGGGAACTTGCTGTGCTTCAAGTTTACCAGGAGAAGGCATTAAGTGCCTCACAATGTGGTAAGAAATGCCACCATCATTGTGCTCTCTGCACATCTGCAAGACATCCTGCCTGCACCTCTGCAAATCTCTATGCCAAGTCTGGAGACACATCACAGATCTTCTGCCTCTTTCCCAGCACCCTCTTAGAGCCTGGGAAAAACTAGAAGCCTCTCAATGGCTATCAAGACTGACAGAATTCCCTTCAAGTGTTTGGGTACTGTCTGGAAACTGTAGTTAGCCCCAGAAATCCAGAGATAATATTTTGTGAGTAAATATTCATAAGCCTCTCTACAACTGAATTCTGCTGTGCCTTCTGCCTTAGCAGAAACAAGCCTCTCAGGTCTCCCTCGAGGGTGAGCGGCATATTGGCAGCAAGATTCTCTTTCTTAAATAGCTAATGTTTGTTATAGTATTGCTAGTTATTTCTTAAGTGTTCTAGACTCCCTGTTTATTTCCCTCTGTGTAACACTTTCCATGACCATGCAAATAACCTATTGTTATTGAAAATTATGGTCTGTGGTGAGATTGTTAAATATCAACATTAATAAACTATATTAATTTTTAAATAGATCCCACCCATAATACCATTACAATTCTGCAATGCATCCAGTTGTACATTTCAACAAAAGTGTAGCTTGGGCTTCTCAGAATACCTCTTCCAGTCGTGCCCGAAGTTCCAGGCCACAGAATACTTCTGACATCTTATAGCAAACCACTTCCTAAAAACTGCAGACTGTCACTGTAGTATACAAGAATAGTGGAGATTGAGGACATCACCACCAACCCACTTCTCTGACAAAGAGAATATGTTAAAGAGAAGCCTCCTATAATCTTCTGAAAGAAATCACGACCATTTCCAGTGGAAGGTGATAAAAAAAACAAAGCCTCACAATCTGACCAGAAGGAATTGAATTTTCTCTCCCCAGATCTGCCAATTCACTTAATCTTGACATTGTGAAGGGGACAAGAAATCCGGCATCCGGGATAATACAATGACAATGCAAGCGCTGACAGGACGGTGCAGCCTACAGGCTATCTCTAACTGAATCTAATCTGCACTGCTTCAGAGAAAGATGAAAAATTAACAGCCAGAAGCCTATTTACTCAAAGGTAGAAAACATTTCCTGTCATTTCTAGGCAACTCAACCAGTAAAGCCCCTTTATAGGATAAAGCACAGACCTACTGACTACAAAGCACTAGAAATCCTTTTGACTCCCCAGTGCTGACACACGACTCTGAAAACTGCAAAGTGCCCACAACAAGCAGCATCTGTCCTATGGATGGTCCTTCTGCAGAAGACAAAATAATTCAACACAATGGAGTAAATGCAAAAGGAGTTTCAAGAAAGAGCAAATGTTGTGGCTTCTGCTAAGGAAGTAGAGATAAAACACAATTTAAAATGTATCAGCAATTGCACCATCAATTCAGACTTGCTGGCTGTTTCAACACCACATAATATGGTCATTTAAGATGCCACAGAGCTAGTAGGAAGAATTCAGTATCTTCTCTAAAAGTAAATACCTCTGACACACACATATTAGAAGATGCACCACTGTTTCTTTGTATTAAAAAAAAAAAAAAAAAAAAAAGCTCTGCCAAATAATTAAGACTCTGTATATACAACCTAGCTTCTCTGACAACCTCCACTGGAGGACTTCTCTTCCCCGCAGCCATCAAATAGCCAATTACTCAGAATACAAAGCAGTAGATGTTTCAGAGAAAGCCCTCTTCTTCCACTCTGAGTCTCCTGAAGTGAAAATGGTACCAAATCAAATTGTGATACACCCTACACATGTATTTGTCCTCCCTGCACGTTTAGCTCATTGGTTGGCACAGCCCCTGAATTTGTGTGATTTACCAAAACAATCAAACAGCATAGCAGAGTGAAGTTAGCACTACATAATGAATTAGATGTGAACCCTTTCTGGAGCAACACTGGGAAAGAGTGCCAGGCCGCAGCAGCTCTCCCTGACACTTGCTTGTGCAGATTTCTGATCTATTTCTGCTCCCTCCCCTTGCTCTCCTCCCACTGCTCCCCCCCCGCCTCCACCCCGAGCAGAGCTCTTTTCAGCATTGCTGCCCGCAGAGCACTGCCATCCTCCAGCCCCAGGAACCTCACTGTCAGGCTCTTAAACCTCGGCACTCTGAAACAAGGGAGCCCAAACAGCATGGGCCTCAGGGGAATAGCCTGCAGCTTTATCTCCTGAGCCACACCACCTTCTAAAGCCTGTGCACAAATGAGATAAAATCCTCCTGCATCTGAAGGATGCCCCTTTTAATCTTATGACTAAATATCCCTGAAATTATTATTCAGAGAAGACACCTTAAGATAAATAAATGTAAAGCACAATTTATGGCCATTGAATGAGCCACTACATCACTGGGCACACAGGGAAGTACTGTTCCATCTTGCTGCCTTGTTCTTCTCCTAAACAAAGACACAGCAATTCACATGGTAACATGCATCTCAGTGCATTTTACACAACTACTAGGAACACAGGGTAGAGATACATAGTCGTTTAATGCATCATCATAGACAGAGGACCAAACTTCTTCCCTGGATAGTGATAAAGCCAGGACAGTTTGGTACCTGAAGCTACATGAGCTGGCAATAATAAAAAATAAAAGAAGCAAGAGTGGCAATGAACAGAGTACTATTTGTAAGAAGTTTCATCTAAATGGTTTCAGGGAGGCATAACATTCAAAAAATCAGTCACAAACACTGTTCCTGCATCCCTCACTTGGGCTCCCTCTTCTCTGAAGGAAACATCCAGCAGAAGTGCCTGGATATTAAATTTGCATTTTATTCAGTGTCCAGATACAAGCCCCAGATAATCATCATACTTAGTGTTTTTACAGAAAGCTTAAAACCTTAATGGTCTGAATCACCAGAGCATTACTTCACTCTGATGCTAGTCTAAGTCTAATGCTTTTAGCAGTTACACTGGTGGAAAAATCAGTGATGTGATTGCAAAACTGAATGGCCTAAGTCTCTTATACAACTGTCACGTCTTTTCTAGAGGAAGTGATACAGGAACAGAAAGATACAGGAGAAAATTCTCTCAGTATGCACTGCAAGTTAGTTATAAACATGTGAACAAAACCCCCAAATCTCTGGACTCCAAGTCACAGCTACTGGATTGATGAACAAAAAATTCCACTTCCTCAATGCTATGCAAAATAACCACCCAAAGTGACTGCTTTCTTTCCCTTTCCCACTATCACTGCAACCAACTGACCCATCTGGAAAGCAGTTTCTCTCTCACTGCCTCAACACTGGCACCCACTTTGGGTATGGATGATTCATACCAGACACAAAAGTCACTGGCACAATGAAAAATAGAAATTATTCCACCCTACACTACACATCAAAGGTAACTCATGATCTGCACCTTGCCCTGCTCGCTTCCATTGCCATAAGATACCTGGCTATGCACTATGCATTTTTCACACCAACTCAACAACTAAGCAAGGTCCAGACTCCCAGTAAACTATGGTAAGTACTTAAGCTGTATTTCTGGTAAAGCTATTTGTTTATCCTTGATTTGGCATATCCCTAAGTCCTGGCTGTGACAGAAATTCTTGGTGCAAGATACTTGCTTTTTATGTTTTCCGATCATCATGACACAGGCTAGAAAATGGGATACTGCCTGCCAGTGTAGTGGGAAAAAGAGGGGTCACTTCACTTGCCAAGAACGGTTCTGGATCCTGTAAGTCTGCTAGATAATGCACAGACAAGAGGAAGACTCTCAGATAAGCATTTTGAAGGTGAAGAAACAACTCTGGAAAAGTTTGCTCAACTCTAGTTTCCAAGCAGACTACAGCCTCACAAATATTTGCTACACCACTGCCTCATTAAGACTCACTTTAGAAAGCAGTAATGAAATTTCTCTTGCCTTGAGAAAGTTTATCAGAGTGCAAAAAAAAAAAAAAAAAGGGGATTTGAGGCTAACAGGAATATTTTAATGAGAGAATTTAAATCATTGGTTGTGAAAAGAAAATAATGTTTATGTCTGTATCATTCATTGGTTTGCTAAGAGGGATAAGTCAAAACATAAATAGTGTTCTCTCATTTTGTCCCGGGACCTTGCCCTGTTAGTTTCTCTGTCTGGTGTGTCCTTCCATCTTATCATCTTCTTTTAACCCCAGTCTGCTTTGACATCTCACCTCTAATCTCAGCAACTAACAGCTAAGCTTTGCTGGCTGCTATTAGCTTCTACTTTGTTTATGTTTGTCCAAGATAGAGGAAGGAGGGCACAGAGAGAGATGTAGCTTTGAGCCCTTCTGGACAGTCTTTTTTGTCCGGGAGGGAGTTTGGAATTCTGTATTATCTGTAATTTGTGTATAATTGTAAATACTTGTATATATTGTGTATGTACACTTGCAAATTTTGCCATGCTGTAAATACAGCTTCATTATACTTCCAAACCATCTGAGTTAGCCTGGGAAATTTCAAATAGTGGGGGCAGAGTTCCTAATCCACCACAACCTTAAAAAAATTTGTTCTAGTTCTCCTTTGCATGATTTCACTTAGGAATGGATGCAGAATCCCTCTTGAGCCTTTGAAGAAATAAAATAGCCGGTGTGAATAAGTTTCTATTTTGCACTTGCTTATGGCTCTCTAAGGAAAAACTGCTTTTGAGTAATCACTTGACATTTTTTTGTAGTAAAAAAAAATAGTGAAAATATTTTTTGATTTATTATTTTAAATGCTAAAATGAAGAACAACTCAAAACCAGAATCCATGTGCCTATGAATATTTACAAAACATACGTCACCCTTGTGTTTAAGCACTAGAGCATGCATACATCAGGTTGTCCTGAGCTCATGTTATCAAAGATAACACTGAATCCTGCACTGTTTTAAAAGCTTCAACCTAAACTAGCCATATAGCATCCACCTTCTCACATAGTAAAACCATGATATAAAGACAGAACAGCGGAGTTGGAAGCTTTTAATATCCACGTAAATTAAACTTTTATCAGAACAGACAACTTAGAAATAATAGAATGGTTTAGGTTGGAAGGGACCTCAAAGATCATCTAGGTCAAAACCCCTGCCATAGGCAGGGACACCTCACACTAGAACAGGTCACCCAAGGCCTCGTCCAGCCTGGCCCTGAACACCTCCAGGGAGGGAGCAGCCACAACCTCCTTGGGCAACCTCTGTCAGTGTCTCACCACCCTCACTGTAAAGAAGTTCCTTCTAACATCCAGTTTAAATCTCCCCTCTGCCAGTTTAAACACATTACTCCTCACCCTGTCATTACAAAACCTTGTGAATAGTCCCTCCCCAGTCCTCCTGTAGGTCCCTTTCACATACTGGAAGGCTACTCTAAGGTCTCCTCAAAGCCTTCTTGTCCCCAGGCTGAAAAGCCCCAACTCTTTCAGCCTGTCTTCATAGCAGAGGTGCTCCAGCTCTCTGATCATCTTTGTGGCCCTCCTCTGGACTCTCTCCAACAGTTCCATGTCCTTCTTGTGCTGGGGGCTCCAGAACTGCACACAGTACTCCAGGTGGGGTTTGAGGAGAGCAGAGTAAAGGGGGAGAATCACCTCCCTTGCCCAGCTGGCAACACTTCTCTTGATGCAGCCCAGGACACAGTTGCTGTCTGGGCTGCACAAGCACCCTGTCGGCTCATGTTGAGCTTTTCATCAACCCAGACCCCCAGGTCCTTTTCCTCAGGGCTGCTCTCCAGTCATTTGCCACTCAGCCTGGAGTTGTGCTTGGGATTGTGCTGACCCAGGTGCAGGACCTTACACTTGGCAAAGTTTTCTCTAAAACAGAACTCCAAAGGAAAATGGAGCAAAAAGAGTCCCAAGATAATGTTCATTATTGCCAAGATTTTAATCATACCCAAGGAAATAATTTCAAAATTATGGTCCTTCCACCAATCACATCTTGATCTCAGTGCTGTTACTTCTTCAACAGCTCTGCTGAGTTTTTCTACCATATATCATCCTATTTAAAATTTTTATCTTACCTATACTTATTCCTCTTGCACAGTAAACATCATCCTGGAAATAAAAGTACAGTGTTTCTTTGTGGCTGAAATAAGTGCTTGCAACGAGGAACAGAGATCTGTCTCATTTGTGGAAAAGTTCTGAAAGCAGAGATTAGCCAACCTATTTCTCTAAATGGCAGATGACTGGCATGCTAATAAATGTCCCCCACCCTTGCCAAATGCTTTCAGAAATTCACACAGAATCACACAAACTTCCAGGCCAGAAAAGATCCTCAGGATCACCAAGCCTAACCTATAACCCTACTCAACAAGATTCACCTTAAACCATATCCCAAAGCACCACATTCAAACGACCCTTAACACATCCAGGATCAGTGACTCCACCATCTCCCTTTATTTCCTTCAGAAACAAACCAAAGAGATAATTAAAGGATGCTTCTCATTTTCCTTGCAACCTCCTTCATTCCCCAGTCTGCTTTTTTTTTTTTTTTTCTGCTGTGTGTGTGTCTGAAGTAATTTTATAACACAGCCATCTGAGATGGCCCCAGAGCAGACAGTTAGGAATACAGAAGACATCCATCCTCCAAGTTTATCCAAACTACAATGTGTTCTTTAACAAATCAGCCTCCAAGATCAGCATACAGAGCTGCTTCATTCCGCAGCAGTTGGGAGAGTGCAGCTACTCTGGCCAAGAGAGGCAGGCAAGGAGTGAGCAGAGCTGCAGCCTCAGCAGGCCTTTTAAATGCTTCAGGAGCGCAGGGATTGCAACAAACACAGTCACCCAGGAGAGGCTGTGGTGAGTCATCTGGGGTTGCCACAGAAGTTTACGGGGTTGCTCACACGGACAGGAACAGTAAAAGCTGTTAGCAAAAAAAAATGGTGGCCCAGACAGTGGCTCCACATAAACAGGTAGGTGTCCAGGCCCCTGGTTGCCAGAAGAGCCAAAGCATTTCACTTGCAATGGCAAACAACGTCTGTGTTCACTGTGAACAGGTAAATGATCTGCTCAGCCTGGTGGCTGAGCAGAAGTGTGAGAGATTTTCCTCATAACCAACAGATCTTTTGAACTCTACACCCATAGAAGGGTTCACTTTAAAGAGCCATTGCCTATTTATAAGACCTTAAATGTAACTCCAGTATTGCAACTGCATTTCAGTTCAAATAATAAATTTAACTCCAACAGATTTCTCAATAATGTAGCAAATACATACGGGGTTTTCCTCCTTTATTACATGCACTAACCTATACGAAATTAATTTAAAATTGTTACATGCACTGTATGGATTGTAAGGTTTCAGTATTTTGGACAGGTAGATGGCACAAGTTGCAGGTCATTTCATCATTAATACAGCCATAATTTTCACCTTCCCGTCCACCATATTCCTTCTCAGCCTGCTCTGCATACTGCATTATATTAGACCTTGCAACATATTCGTGAAATACAGCATTCTGTTGTCATGACTCCCACATTGCATGTAGGAGTCAAGTGACTTGCCAAAGACTGCAGGCTCAGCCAGCAGAATTGCTTTTGCAGCTGAAGAATGCCTACAGCAGTGGCCTCTGCAGAACCTACATATATTTCTCTCCACGATGCCAGGATTTTTAAGCATTTCTACAATGTGCATCAGAAGGCAAAGAAACCGAAGGCCTTATGAACAAGTGAACTGGAGTGACTTAACTATGGCAACTGCTTTGAAAGCAAAATTCCCACTGACATCAGTGAGGTCAGGATTTCACCTCGGATCGTACAAGGCCTGGCTGAGATGGAGTTAATTTTTTTCCCTAGCAGACCTCATAGTGCTGTATTCTGTTATTGGCAGCTAGAAATGTTATTGATAACACCAGTGCTTTGACTGCTGCTGAGCAGTGCTCAAACAGCATCAAGGCTCTCTTACCAACATTTCTCACCCAAGAGTGGTAGTGACCAAGATCTTGGCAGGAGAAACCGACAGGACAACTGACCCGAACTGACCAAAAGGATATTGCATACCACGTGAGATTTGCTCGACAATAAAAGCTAAAAGAAAGGAGAAGACAAATGTTTATCTTCCAGAGAAATGGCTGCATCTGTTGAAGCTCTATGTCATGGCAAGTGGTTGGACATACCTGCTGATGTGAAGTAGAGAATAAATCTCTTGCTTTCCTTTGCCTCTGCATGCAGCCTTTACTTTTGCTTTATTAAATTGCCTTTATCTTGACTCATAAGTTGGATTGTTATGTTGTTTTTACCATCTTGTTTTCTCCCCTTTCCACCCTGTCTTGCTGAGGAAGGGACTGATAGAGCAGCTTGGTTGGCATTAGTCTCTAGCCAAGGTCAACATAAAATAGTAATACCTAAAGTCACATGAGCTGTTAATAATGATATTTTATGCACCAAATATGCCATACATAGGCACTATACAAGGGAGCTGTGAATACAGATAGCTTACAGTAGCACAAACTACTTTAATTGGTTTCTCTCATCCTTCCTCATAATTTATTTTGCAGTTGCTTCCATATTGCTGAATCTTGTTTTTCCTGATGAGGTACTGGCGGCATTGAGCTTCACCTCGACTTCTATCTGTGGTAAGCAGTGGCATAAGACTTGCCTTTACACAGCTTTCTGTCCATTGGCTGAATACTGTTTCAGGTAACTGTTGAATAAATAACATCAGGACACCTACTTCCAGAAAGCTCAAAATTGCTATAAATAAAAACTATGTGGTCTAGTTAAACTCTTTGTGTGTTCTCCACATGCTGTGAGAAAGGGTTACCATGAGCTGGATCTCATGATTTAGTAAAGTCCTATTGGCCAGCCAACAACCTGATTATGTAAGATCATTTGGGTCACTTCATGACCAAATAACTGGGTTACTTCACTACCTCAAATAAAAGCGAGAAGACAGGACATAGGAATATTAGGAAAACAGGATGTGCACACTGACAAAGGGCTTCCACATGAGAATGGTCCAAAACAAAATCCAGGACAGCTTCCTGCATCCTGGGTGGTAGCAGCTTTCTCCAGATAAGCATCTGAGTCTGTGCCTCCCCTGAGAAACTCTGACAACTTCTCCAGCCACAAGTAAAGGAGTGCAGGATGATAACCTTGAAAATTCCATGTTGGAATCTGCATATATGACACTGATGCCTATTTGTTTTTCTTTAAGAAAGTAAAATGTGTCTATGTAAAACCACGTCTGTTGTCATTACAGATCCAATTTAAACAAGCCCTGGCAGTTTGAGAATGGAAGAAATCCCAGAAACTTCCTGGCAGCTTGTTTGTTGTCCCTCCATATGTTAATATAATATGCAGATTAGATATTATTGCATTTAAACATTTTAGAAAAAACAATTGGATCTTGAGCACAGCACAAATGCCTCAGAAATGCCAAAATTTATTACAAGAGGAGTGAAACAGAACAAACTGGAGATCCTATCACAAGCAGGTACTGCTTTAAAGGAGATTATCTGTCAAGTTTTTGGTTGAATGATGCTGGATCTGATTGTGAATTACCATTTGATTGGCAGCAATGTTTAGCATACCTCAAAATGAAGCTGCGGTCACCAAAGTTCAGAGCAATGCAGATCCTCCTAGTGAAATCTGAAAAAACCTGCTGATGAAGGACTTTTATTCTGTTTGGTTTTTTATTGTTAAATACTGAACTACAAGTGTGCCATATGCACCAGACTGCAAGGTACTAATTTGAGAGGCACTGCCATTGTTTTAGAGTTTAATCCGATAAGCCGGAGAGGATAGAGTAGCTTCATGTACAGACTGTCCGTGGAACCACAAACCAATCACTCTCCCATTAAGCTTCAGCTATAAACCCCAAGACTGCTTCAGTGGTTGCAAATCATTAACAAAGCTATCCTCATAAGCAATTAGTCAGTTTGTGAAACAAATGACATCTCTTGCTGATATTCTAGAATAATACATAGAACGGGTATTATCCTGGAATGGTATTCTAGGATAACACCTAGAACAGACCAGGAAAATGCCTTGCTTCATCCAACTCCCTTTAAAATACTTCAAATACTGACTACAGCTACAGATATTAACATAGCTCTTGAATGGGTAACCTCCAGAACTCAGGCTTCTGAAAAATTCTAGAAGTATCAATAAACAAAGCAATACCTTTGCGCAGGACTTGGCACCAGTCAGTCCTCGGTCGGTTCTCTAATCTTAAACTGTGTAGATTGCAATCACTAGAGGTGATAGTATCACATGGGGAGGATACCCAGGCAACAGGCAAACAGGGCTTTCCCAGAATCCTTTTTTTAAGATCTCATGAGCAACAAAGCTATTTTAGATATGCTGGCTGCTTTCCAACATCAGTAATTATTTCCTTTGATGTTTAAATCAGATGGGAAATCTTTCTTCACTCCTGTCCTTAGCTGCTTAAGTTGAATTAGTGTGCATGCTAGATAAACAGCAATAAATGCTCCTGCCCACACAATTATGAAATCACTTTGGGATCCAGAAAGAGGAGGGATACCTAAGAACAATTGTGGCATGTCCACTAAAGTACAGTTGCTGTGAGTACTGCAATCTTTTTATTTACTTAATAACAAACTGATTTCTTCCCTGGAGCTGATTTTTCCTGTGTGCCAGGGCCAGTCTCTGCTTTCCCTCCCTGTATAGCAGTAAAAGATTAAATTGCTCTTGGTGCCCAGCTCCCACACCAGTTTTCTAAGGATCAGACTTCAACATTTTATCATTTGGTTCAATAGTCTGTCTTTGTGAACATTGTGGAACAATTCACAGGTCTCTGCTGGCAAGTGGAGGTTAATCTAATAGCTATGTGTCCAAGTTGCAGTTGGAACACCAATCAAGACAGTCAGCTGAACCAGCTAGTAGGTATTCAATGCCATGATGGTGTCATGACTGCTGGGGCAAAGGATTATGAGACTTGGTGTTTGGATTGTGACATGTGGCACTTTCTGTTTCTAATACTTCCTGGTTTTTCTTCCACTTCCAGGCTTGGGAGTGCTGCCCTTTTCATTTGTTGGCTGCTGACTTCGGGTGTTTTCTCACCCCCTTGCTTTTGTTGTGGTTCCTGCAAAATCCAGTATTTTTTGTACTCTTCCATTAAAGTTTCCTTATATCAACCCACAGGGCTTTTTGTTTTTCTTTCACTCCCAATTCTCCTTCCTGTTCCACCAGGAGAGTAGTGTATGCGGTGTGGAGGAGTTTCATGAGAGTGACTGGGTTAGAACTCAGCTGCTGGCTGAGTCAAAGCCATAACACTATGAAACAGTGATAAATTGTTAACCAACACATGACAAAAGAAAATAGCATTATCACACCCACCTTACTTCAACACAAAAAATAACTCTAAAGCATAAAGGAGTTCTAATACAGCAGTGAAGGGAATTTTTTTCCCCCTCATTTAGTCTGAACAAAGGCAACCTTCTTCCCAGTCCTTTCAACAGAGCTTCATAATATGGTAATTTTTTTCTGGGCTTTCTTTCCTCCTGGTTCTTCAACATCAGATTCCCACCAATAGCCTTTTCACAGGGAACATCTCTCATTACCAGTGCATCTTGCAGCAGCATACACGAGAGATGCACAGGAAGCCAGAACAGTCCTGCAGGGAGAGAGGCAGGTCTGGCCTGCAGGCAGGAAAGGAGTCACTCTCATTTTTACATTAGACATTAACTCTGTTCTGTTGTGCAGGCTGAGAGACACCTGAGAAAACCACATAAGGTCACAGCCAACTGCCACATGGAGCAATGACCCATCACCTTCTGCAACACAAATTGTGATCTTCACTTACATTAATCAAGGCTGTGCCCAGCCTCAGCAGTGCTATTCTGCTCTGCAGTGTCTGAAGAACACTGAACATCAAGAAAGTTACAGCAAATACTAAAAGAATGACAGTTGAAGACCAAGAACAGCATATATTGAAGACTAAGATATGGACATTCCAGCCTTCATCAGTACTGTAACACAAGCATCACTGCATGGAAGAGTCACTACAAAGTGGTTGTTGTTTTGGCTTTTGACTGTTTCTGTTTGCCCTTTTTTTACTTCCTCCTCTCTCACTGCTTTCTTAGTTGTCTTCTTAGAACCCACTGAACATATTACCCATTCCCTTGGAAAAAGTCCTCTCTGTTCACAAAAAGTTTGTCAGAGACAGGGAAACTGTGGACAGCTTTTATATGCACAACATTACCCCTGCATTTAAATGTGCTAAATACTTCAACTTCACAGAAAGCAGCAGTGCCTGGCTTTGCCAGTGCAGGCAAGCAGTAGTAGTGAGCTACCCACTATGGCTTGAGCATCTCAAAAAAAACAAAATGTCAGGGAAGAGCTGCAATGTCAATAAACTCTTTCTGACCCATTCACTCACAAATGGCAGATCTGCTGGGGTGCTCCAAACAGATGGGTTGTGTTCCTAAAGGGCACATAGGCAACAGCACTTCTCTTGCTCTCCCAATTCCCCAGTAGGCATTGTTCCTGCTTCTTGACAAGAAGTTTTGCCTGAAAGGCATGACAGACTGGTTGGTGTGAGTGTCCTTGAAGTACCTGGCCAAGTTCACATACCCACCCTCAGTCAATGCTTAGCCAAGCTGCACACACTTAGCCTTTTAAACTTGACTCATCGGTTGCTCCATCTGGTCCCTTAGGCAGTGCAATGAAAGGCTCCCATCTTGAGTTTATTTCTCAAGCATTGCACTGGCATGATGCCTTATTCCTGGGAAACACAAGGCCTTTATGGACTTTCAGGATGGGCACCCTAGGGCAGCAGTCCCAGTTTTAGGTACAGATATCTATGTACCATCAAGCTGCACCAAGGCAACCAAAAGAAAGGACATAAATTACTGACTACCAGAAAGTGGTAATTCAGCAATAAAACACAACACTGTCACTTAAAATATGTATTAGAAGTGATTTAAATGAGTTGACGGAGTGTGACTTGCCATTCTATTTGAATTCAATCCACTGGGTAAATGAGCATTACTGGAGAGGGAACAGGGGGTACATTATCCCCTCTGACAGCTCCTGAACAACGTATTTTGCTACTGATGCCTCAAAAGGGAGTCTAGATGTCTCATTCTTCTCTACGTATCATAAACTCACATAAATTTCTCTAGTTGTCTACTAAGAAAGTAGTATCCAGACTTCTGTTCCCTCTCTCCAATTTTGCATTCTCTTGAATGAACCTCCCACAAGTGAACAACTGAATGGACAACTAGTCCACCTCTGCAAAACATGCTTTGGCTCCATGCATGTGGGCAGATGCTCCCAGAACACTCCTGTTTAATTCCTTACCTGAGCTCTCCCTAGAGTGACATTACCAGCCATAGATACTGTGTGAACTGGAATACACTGAAGAGAGCTCTGATTTATGTCTGAACAGAATGGGATTTCTGTATGGTGCAGCATGACATTTTGGTGAGACACCGAGGTGGGACAGCAAATGCATTGGAGCCCTAAGCTAAATTTGTTATTGACCCAGCTGGCTTGCCCTTTGGAGGGGCAATGTTGCACAGGTATGGCTTAATATTGCCTTCATGTCAACTAGTTGTTGTCCATTTGTTGCTGAATCTGACCTTTGTTCCTTAACAGGACATACACAACCAACAAGTCAACTGACGCTCCCAACAGAGCAGCACTCCTTAGTATCCCATCCTCATTAAGCACTGCAGTCAACACTCATTTATAATATGAACATGCTCTGCATAATTCATGAAACCAGTAGACCCTTGCAAATAGCCAAAGACTTACTCAACAACTTACCCATACTCTTAGAACCAGCCCCTCGGCCCTGCTTCCATTGGCATTGTTGGTTATTTCATCCCAGTTTCAGATTAATTAGGTAGTAGACTCCTTAGTAACATCACAGGTCTCATGGTTTTCTTCCAAAGAGAAGAAAAATATGCATTTTTTTAATGCATATTGCCATGCTCAGTTTCCTATTACTACATCTCACAACATCGCTCCAAGCCCTCTGCATCTTACTTGAAAAATCCTGTTGTACTTAGAGTCTTAAAGGACTCCCAACAAATAGACCTCTGCTTTGTTCACAGTATTCTAGCAGCTCCATATCCTTTTGCGATCTGGCTAAGGGAAATCAGTTCCTGGAGAAGTGTAATACATACCATCTCCATTCATATATCTTTCCCCTAAAAAGGGGACCTTGCTCACTTCTGGGTTGAAATCCATTGGAAGACATTCAAAACATATTCCTCGTTCTGTTGCCACTATAAATAAGAATCCGACTACCACAAAGGTTTCAGAATACTGAACTAATGATACTCTCTTCTTCCCAGAAACCATGCCCCAGGTAGGCACAAGAAAAGAAAGAGGCACCACATTCTGTATTCCAGACAGGCGATAATCCAATTTATCTTGTGAGTGGTTAGAATGAAGCAAGTTTAGGTAGCTACATAGAGACAAACACTTTATCCCAAAGCTCCACACTAGATTTCTATAAAATTCAAATTTTGCCTAGCTGTACAAAGCTTTCACATCCTTGCTGCTCAGAGATGGAACAGCAGAGAAAGACTGTTCCTACTTGTAGCAGATGCCTCTTTGCATTAGCTGTAGCAGATTTCAGTCCCTACAGGAATAGTGCTTCCTCCTTCCCCACTGGAAGGATTAACACTTGTGTTCTCTACAAGCAACTGCTTGTCTTGCAACTCTAAAATAAGCACCTTTGAGGTGCCTACAGGATACACATTGCCTCTGGTTCCCTGCGCTCTTGTCAAGCTCTTGGGGTGATGCAAGCTGTCAGCCACACGACCCTACAGCAGAAGCGAGAGCAATGGTGGTGCTGTCCATAGAGAGTGCAGGTTTGCTGTAATTGCTTCTAAAAGCAAATTCCACTGAGTCCAGGGAAAGACATAGACAGGCACGTGTCTGCGTGTACTCACACAGAGGATGTCTTATTCCTTTCAGCTTCTCCTGTGCAAGCTTACTGACCTCCTGAAGTATTAATGAATTCCTCCATCACCTTTTTGCTCTGACATCTGCTCAGGAGAACGGATGAGTAAGCAGGTAATCCAATTGGGCAAGAGCAATGCAATGAGCCAACTCTCCCACATGACTATATTACTCTATTGCTCTTTGGCACTGCCTGTCCCTAAAGGCCCAGTGCTCCAAGAAAAGCTTTTGGGCTTCCTGCCCTGAGGATGACTGAACAGATCTCCACCTTCAGCTTATCTTATTGCTTCTTTAAGGATGGCATAAAAGGCTGACTTCTCTCATTTTTCCAAGATTTCTACATTAAGAAAGGAAAAATGAAACCTCAATTTCTCTTCATCTTCTCCTCACTTTCTGTAAAGCAAATAAACTAGTAATTGCTCCCTCCCCACAGCAAATCAGATCAGACAGACCAAGAGGGCTTCTAGACAAATTATATCCAAATATCAAGCACTTTCAGCAAAACAAATTCTCAGGTGTGCTTTAGAAAGTTAAAACAGGCAGCAGTATCAGATGGTTGGGAACAAAGAACAGAAAACATCCATAAAGATAACCCTGTCCATGTCAGAGCTAGGGCACATTTGCACCATACAAGTTACTAATCAGATCTTTTATCCAGGTCTGATTTTAAGACATTAAGCAACCGAACTTTCATTGATTCTCTCCCAAGATGCATTTAGATTCAATTAGTGTAAAAATTAAGACAATTCACTCTGATTTTCAGATTAATTCTTCTTTGTCCAAAGATTCTTGTTACCAATACTTAACTTTCGGCTGTACCAAAAAATACTTCTTCCCCAGTTTAAGCACTTTTTTATGCCATCTGTTTGACTTCTGTGTTTTACAGGCTTTCAGTAGAACACTTCACTGTAGAAAAAGCAGAGACTACTCTCCCACCTCCACCATCTTCCATTCATACCCTATCAGCAAAGGATCTTGTAAAATGAAGACCCAAGAGTTTCAAGGGAAAAAGCAAGAACATAGCCTTTTTGTTGTTGTTCACCATGAGACTGTGTTCCTTTCTGTATGGCTCAAAATAGTGTCTGACAAGAGTGACTCACTAAAGTTCTGGAAAACTCACAAAAAGTAAGTAAAGAAATCTATAGCTGCCTTCCTCAATCTCACTCCTTGACGGCCTTCTTATTGACTTCTGCGGCATGCATCAGCAATTTATAGCTACCTGCCTGCTTTCTTCTCCATAAAGGTAATTATCAAAATAAGAGAGGAGCGGGGAGAAGATGAAGCAGTGAGCTATTCTGAAGGCCTCAACACTCTTGTTGGATAGATGAAGGGTGCCAATGAGAAAATACACAGCACAAATTTCTCTTGCTTCTGTGAGAAGCCAATGGGAGAATATGAACAAAAAAACATAGGTATTATCTCCTTTCCATAAATGCCTACAACATCCCAAAAAAGCTCCATCAGCCTGGCCTTGGAGAAACGAGAGGGGAATAAATGAATAAACAGATAAATAAAACCACAAACAAACAAAAACCCCACCAAAATATGACCAGAAAACAGCAATATCCTAGTTGAAATCTTGAAGCTAATACCCTCCCTGAAAGCCAGGAGACAATATTACGTGGCCTGTGTACCCAACATTGTGTGACCTGTGTACCCAGGATGCCATTAACCTCCAGGGTTCAGGTATGGAAGGAAGAAGACAATATCTACCTTCATTCTTCTGTTGATTTATACTCTCAACAACTTTTCTTCTCTCACTTGTCTTGCTCCTGTATTTCCTCTCTTCCCCTAATGCAGAATATATACCTACTAACATACTTCTACACATAATTAAATATACCAACCCAGATATATTAGGTGCATTTTTATGAATAGAGGAATTAAGAAATGAAACCAAGCGACAAGCAAAAACATATCGGAAATGCTACGTCAGCATAATTCCAAGCCACAAAAGGGTTAGATTGAATTCAAGTCAAAGACAAAATCTGTAAATATAAATACATATATATATTCTCTCCAAGAATTTGACTTTTTTCTCTGCCTTTTCTCTTCTCTGACCCTCTTTATTTTCTGTTTCTTTACACTTTCCTTCTTGTTATTGAAGAGCTGTACTTAATTTGAGAAGGAAAATCAAGAGAAAAGTATCAGCTTTGTATATACGTACATATAAAGGTTTCTCTACACGTGTGTATAAGAAAACCCACCACACTTGAACTAAGCCAGTAATTACCATGTATTTTTACATATATCTACATAAATATACACAACCCCTCCTCTGCACACAGATTTAATATTGATCACAATGAGAATGAAAAAGCAGAAAAAGGGAGCAGCTAGGACAAGGAACTTCTTGAGACTGCAGCTGTAGCCACAGGGGAGTTAACATCCGTTACGCACACAGCAGAATGCCATAGGCCCCCGCAGGAGTGCAGAGCACTTCCAGCCTGCTAAACACTTAGGACTTATTGCTTGGTGCAATCCTAACCACATGGAGAGAAGGCTGCTCACCCTGAGGTGAACACACAACCAAACACACCACAGTCTCATTGTGCTCGTTTGAGGTTAAGTGGAATATTTTAGTAAGAGAAATTAGGTAATAGGGTGTGGAAAGAAAACAATGGTGATGTCTACTTTGCTCATAGGTTTGCTGAGATTATGTATAAAGACAAAGACATAAACATAGATAAGATAGAATTGCTCTGGTCTGAGCTCAGGCTATTGGTCTCTCCCTCTCCTTGCCTTCTAGCTGGATCTGTGTAACTCAACTAATTGACTCTGCTTCTAACCCCCCCTTGCTGATCCTCTTAATTCACCTTACACATAAGGCAGATTCTGGGATAAGATTGGTGGGTGGGGGGAAGGTAGCAGGGTGGTTGGGAAGCCCTCTTGGGGCCCCTGATCTCTAGGAAGGGTGTGATGTTTCTGTATTACCTTTTTAAAGTATACAGCTGTAAATATTTATGATATATTGTAAATATTTGCTTGTATATTGTACTAAGCCTTAAATATAAAGCTTCATTCCTTAACTTCCAGCCAGATGAGTCTAGTTTGGGTGAATTCAAACATGTGGGGAGGTGGGTAACTCCCAAACCATCACACTCATCCAGATCTGAAGGTTGGAAAACACCTCCAGATTTAAGTTTAAATGCTCATGAGTGGTAAGGAAAAAATAATAAAAGTAATTCAAAACAAATGTGTGAAATTGATACAGAATGATCTCTGCCATAATAGAGAGCATCATTGTGTCATTACATATACATTTAAAGGAAAAAAAAATAAATACAGTCTAAGCAGTAGGTACTACAGAACTGTTTGATCACTCAGACTTTGAACTTAGCATATGCAGAGCTATGAAAGAAATACAAACAAACATAGCACTACAATGTTAAATTTGTTCACATTTCTCAAGAGCTAGAAGGAAGGTTACAAGTAAGATATCTTAGAGAGCATGAGCGAAAACCATACAAAAAGTCTTCTAACATTTCTCAGTTTAAAACATCTTTGTCTAACATGCACCAAAAAAAGGGAAAAAAGGGTCCCTCATGGAGCTTTGAAAGATGTGCAGTTTCTTCCTCATTTGACAACTAAGAGCCTGTAACTAAGGTTACTTTCCTAGTGCTATGAAGGATGTTTTTCAAATTACAGATATGCATATATATTTTTTCAGTTACATGCCAAACATACTGATTTAATGCAGTAATGCTTCTTTAATTTGGTTTTGTAACACAATAGTTATGTGGTTCAAGTCTTCTAATCATGATCAAACCTCCACATTTCCATACACATATATGTCTCCTTAAAAGCCAAAACAAACAGATCATGTCCAACTTTTTCACAAAAGCTGTAAGATGACTACAGCATTTGTATTTTGTTTTGTCAGTTAAAGCTAATTTCCTATAAGCAGAGAGGTGGGTAAGACAAAGAAAACCTGAGTTTCCAAATAATTATACCTTTGCTACAGAAAGACCTATCTGTGTGAAATCTTCCTACAGAATATAGTGGAAATTCCTTTGCTTGAGTCACTTGACACAGTGCTCACATAGACTAGGAGTAACAGGGTGAATGGCAAGTTCAGTCTTACTACGCATCTTCTGTTCTTATCCTACAAGAAGAAGCATCTGTTCTTCCCCCAAGCAGCACAGGAAACTGAAGAATCTTTTTCACATATAGAAACATCTTGAGCCACACACTCTAGTCAAATTAAATCAATGAGTCACACTATAACACCAAGAAAAATCAGACATGTGGTTACTTTTCCCTACAACGACCTTGATTCCATTCATGCAAGAGCAAATGTTCCTAGAAGGAGATGAAAGCCTGGATATGGACAATGGAGTAGAAATAAACCACATAGGATTAGTTGGGTTGGTACACCAGCACACGCTTGCAGTCATTCAGTCCTCCAGAATCCATTAAATCAATTTAAGAATATCAGAAGTCACCATTCTCATCTTGCAAATTAAGACACCCAACCAGGATCTGATCTCCTTTGCTGTGAGGTTACAGCATACTGAGTGTGCATCTGTGCAGCTTCACCCCAGCACTGCTTACTAAAAGTGCTTTGACATACCA
The DNA here is from genome assembly GCA_013396835.1 of Psilopogon haemacephalus. Lineage (NCBI taxonomy): Eukaryota > Metazoa > Chordata > Aves > Piciformes > Megalaimidae > Psilopogon > Psilopogon haemacephalus. Next base: position 62,195 of record VWZI01010442.1, read on the forward strand.
GCCAGGTAATTGCTTAACAGAAACTTTAGTGGTAGAATCTTCTCACCTGTAGGGAAACCAAATTTCTTCCCAAGTAACTTAGTGTTCTTGTGTGAAGTAAGCTAAACAAGAAAGGCAGATGCCTTTTTAAAAGTGCAACAGCCATTAGAGTGATCCCAGAGCTTTGATAGGCTGACTAGTGCTTTTGAAAAGGGAATACGAGTGGGAGGATTCAGCAGCGGCAAAAGAGGCCAAACCAACAGATAATAAACTAGTTAGGAGCAAGCTTTTAAATCAGGTCCTTAATAGGACATATAATTATAGAAAGATTCAATGCAAAGGTCTCAAGAGACATCTAATTGACAAGACAAAAGATAAACTCCATCTCCCCAGTCCAACACTGCCTACTGGATGGCACTAACTTTCCTCTGAACAATATTCCTAACTTGGGGTTTTAGATCATCCACAAACATCACTGTCTAGGGGCTAACACTGTGAGAAAATGGAGAAGCTTGTACAACAGTCAGTGAATCAAAGAGTCCATTTGACATCTATGTGCGCACAGACACACCTTCCATTTCTTAAAAGTCAAAAAGTGTTAGAAGGTAATTTTCTGATCAATTAACTGCTTTGGGCCTTGTTCTGGACTCTCTTAGTAGCATTTATACAACACATCCTAATCCCTCACAGCCAGAGCAGTGCTGAAACAAGGGTCAGGCTGGAACATAAAATGCTGTATATCCCCCTCGTCAACACCTCAGAGCTGTTCATTTCCCTCAAAAACTGGACTGAGGTAAATTCAAATGCCCTAAAACTGAAGAGGGGTCTTGCAACTGGTTCACAAACTTTTTGTTCTTGTAACCATGACATTTTTCTTTCTCTCTTTAAAGTATTGTATTTTAAATAGCAGAACGTGGCCTCCATCTCCCATCTTCAAAATTTCTATCCTACTTTGATCTAAGCAGGAGAAAGAAGACAATGATGTCTTTATTTGAGAAGAAGAAAATTTCCATTTCCAATAAAAAATAGCTCCTTTAAAGAAATGCAGCTGGATGATTGTTGGACAGCAAATTGGACAGAGATGGTAGGTGTGACACCACAAATCCACTGCCACTCTGGCTGATTTTCAGAACAGAACACTTCGCATAAAAATTGTTTTTCACCCACGCCCCCTTTCTCTTGTTTTCTTTTATTTCTTATTATTTTAGCATCTGAAAATAAGAAGGGAAAAAAAATAAAGTTTGCTTCCAAAATTATTCTGAATTATTGATCCATTACTTCTTATATTCCTCTCAGAAAATGAAGGGTATATGGGCAATATATGTGTGACCTAAATCATGTAGTTTCTTAAATTCCACATATTTAAAGTCTCTGTAGATCTAAAAATGCAATTACAAGGCTCCATATTAACAAGGAAGGGAAACAAATTAAAGAGAGAGCTGATATCAGGAATATTTTCATAGTAAAAGGGAAGTCTGTGTGATGTAGGGAAATTGCTTCATATAAAACAGAGGTCTTGTTTAGCTTTTATTCACACAAAGACCTGGTTACATGAAAGCTCTTCAGCTGTTCTGCTACTTACAGAATGCAATGGCTGGAGAATTTGAAAACAAAAGCCATGTAAACCTAAAATGAATTATTGAAGAAATAGGAAGCCATGAAGTTATTTGCACAGATACAAGATCTGACTGTGCTTCTTGCTGTGCTCCAGAAAAGCAAGCTCAAGTCCAGTAATATGCTGCCCATTGGCCTCCTGCTAGCTATGGAAATACTAGTCCCAGACTTCTGGGGGCATTCTCTGAGGTTTGGCAAGTGGACCTTGGCATCTCACCAGACACAAGAGCTGCACTGATACAGTTTTTATACCAGAAAAGGAAGACCAAATTGCTATGGTCATGAACTTTGTGGGAAAGATGGCAGCAACAAGATGTGGATAAAGGGGTGACAGCATTCTCCCAGGGGAGATACCATTCTATGATTCTATTATGTTTAATAGTGTATTACCAACAAGCCTATCCTGTACTGGCTTCTTTACTGCTTCTGTTCCTTATACTATTAACCCATATGTGAAGCAGCATCTTCGCTTTTATTGGTAATGGGTGAGTGGGATTTGCATCCTGAGCATTTCCAGAAGAAACAAGCTGGGTGATTTCCATCAGAAAGGCAAAGACAAGAGGAGCACAGCCACACCTCCAAACTATACACCTCATCCCTAGGCTCACCCTATGGATGTCAGGTTTATTTCCAGGTCCCACTGTAGGCTCCTTATGTGCGGATCACACCTCCTCATTCTGGCATCCACGCATGACACTCTCACCTGGACCTCCAGCACTAAGAAGTATTTCTTTCAAAATACTTGGTTCTCAACAAAATATTTCAAGTTCTTCCGTGCTAGCAGCTGTAGGAGCGTGAGTGACACGGCAGAATCAACACAGCAGGCTCTGGATAGGTGAGCCAGAGGCGGTGAGGCAGGACAATGCTCCCACTCCTTTACACACCACACTCACCATTACCAGTTTGTGTCAGGAATACATCTGACCCACTAACACATTTGAAATAAGGTAAGACAATATTATTAGCTGTAAATAGGTTCCTTTCTCTGCCCACTCCACATAGTATCAGTTCATTTGGATATAAGATCAATTTGTGAAACCAAACAAAAGGAATCACCCAAATTCAACACAAAATTGTTAACAATTTTTACAAGTAAAAAGCATTCACCTTATCCCTGCTGTTTTATCCTGTCCAAACCAAAATCTCACACACACACAAAAAGGCAAACCTGGAGCGTATAGCTTTTGAATAACTACATAGATTATATGCTGTATGACAAAGTACACATAATTTAAAACATTTTAGTGGACCGTCTGAATACCCTAAAGTCTTTCATCCAAGACAAACCAAAACTAAACATAGGAAATGCCAGACCGATGAACCAGCAAACAAGAAATCTGTAATATTGAAAATAACATCTCTGACTGTGAAAATTCACTTGTAATATGCCCTGCTTTTTACTGCTAAGGTTAGAAACATCTCTCAGACCACTGCGGGCCACTAGTAGATCAGGACAGATCTTTGATTGCCGATCTTACCTCTTAGATTACTTGGATACAGGAAGAAATACAATCTCTAAAGACTATTTTGGTGTGTCATAAGAGCCCAGTCCGAAGTCTAGTGGCATTAATGATAGTAAGTGGCCACTGAATACAAGGCATATCCACTTTAACAAACAAAACAGTCTAAGATCTTGCCTTGGTCTTCACAATACTTGAATGCAGCATAGTCTAAGTTTGCCAAATTTCAATAAATTCCTTTCTAAAGTAAATAAAATTTTAAAATCAGAAAAAAATATTCTTACCTATATACATCAAAATAAGATTGAAAACTTCAAGAAAACTTAAAAATAAACACACCGCTTCTTAAAACACAGATGCCTAAATACTCTTAAGAAGGAAGGAGCAGCAGAGACAATCTCTGATGAATCAACTGCAGTACCCATTCCCCATCCTCCTGTTCTGCTTGTGGGGAATAGGAATTAAAAATCAGGAATAGAGCTGAGCCTGGAAAGAAGGGAGAGGTGATGGGGAAGGTGTTTTAAAGGTTTGGCTTCATTGCTCATTATCTTACTCCAATCTGACTGGTATTTTTTTTTTTTTTTCCCTTTCCAAGTCAAGTCTGTTTTCCCCATCATAGTTAATTGGTAAGTGATGTCTCCCTGTCCTTATCTTGACCCATAAGCCTTTTGTTATACTTCCTCTTCCCCATCCACCCTCGGTGGAAAGTGATAGAGATGCTTTGGTGGGCACCTACGTCCAGTCAGAATCAACCCATTACAAGTACATAGCCAGAAACTGCCAGATTGTGGAATACACTTCTTCAGAGTAGGTCTGCAAAATGGTAAACAGAGAGAAGGCCAACAGTGCCAACCACTAAACTGAACCATTTTAAGTTCAACTGCTGGTCACATGAGCTGGGCAGTCCCACTCTTCTCAAAGTGGCTCCTTCAGACAGGCTAGAGGCATAATTTTAAGATCACCATCTTGAACAGAAGACCTAGGAAAACTTTTTTGTTGGTGAAATCAAGACAGAATCTCAGTTATACAAATTCACATAAGATGAGGAGCAAGGCACTTTTACTACTACAAGAATACAAATTCTGCTTCAAGGTATGTGGCACACAATGTCTAAACTGTTGTTCATCTAACGTGTTCTACCTGTCCACAGTGGTAGCTGTCCTCACCTACCAGCCAGCATAGGAAGCTTTCACTCTTGTCCAGCTGGCAGGATGTTTAGAGGTCCTACACTCAAGCTCTAAACCCAGACCAGCAGAATTTCACAGTGAGATGAAAGCCAAAAATATTTCAGATTTAGGCAGTTATGAACATTTTTCCTCAGTTCTTTTTGTGAGTCAGGACAAAGAGGCAAGTTTTCCCACAAATAAGGTGGCTTTCTTCTAGCAGAGTCTCCAAAGTCTTATTGATTCTATAGGCAACAACATTACCAGCACAACAAAATACCATTTGTGTGCTTTTCAGTGTCTACGTCCATCTGAGCACAGAGAACATACTCTCCATTTCCTAGGTTTTACATAAGCTGCAGGCTACTAGGAACCTAATAACTGTGTGTTTTCAGTTTTGTTTGCTTTTAATCCTGATGGAATTTTCTGGTCATGGCTCATAAAGTCCGTTAAAAGCATGTGAAGTAAAATATGCCACAGCCTCAGTGCGTTGTTATGGCAACTGGAATATTCAAAGTTCCCAGGAACTAAATATCTACTTGTTAACTTGGAGCATTTTTATTTTTGACCAGAATGTGACTGTATTCCCTTCCACTCAGCTCACTCCTTTTTCTTTTTGATCCCCAAACAGCCAAGACAGGAGAGGGAAGATAACTGGCTGCACAATTGTTTTATCTCAAAAACTCTACAAAACTCCCATGTCCAAGCATAATTAAGGTGAGGTTGTAGCCATACAAGGCCATCGACATCCCCAGTTCTGCTGGTCACAAGACCTTCTCTCTTGAAAAACACAGGTATATCAAAATGCACATAGTAGCCAAAACAAAGTAAAACATGTTGAGATCTTTTGCTTTGCTCCAAAAACTGTCATAGTTGGTTAGTGAGGAGGCAGTAGGAAAGTAACTAAATCAAATATTTACATCTTTACCATTTTCGAATGGCTTTATTTTGTGTTTCAGATTTGAATCACATTAGCCCTGAAGCTTAGAGGAATAAATTATCCACATAACCCAGGAACCAAGGCTAGAAGAGTGATTGCTCAGCCACCACACAAAAAAAATCCCAAAGAAGGTCTACTGGTCATGCCACAATGACAATGCAGGTTAGATGATGCTTTCAGCAGCTGTCTTTAATCTCTCCAAGTTTCTGATTCCCATCTTCAGAAGGGCCAGTGACATCCTCAGTCTTAGTTGTACTCATTAAATTGCACTTTCTTGCAGAGTGAAAGAGTCAAGAGCCTTCCTCTCCTGTTCATATACTGAACTGTAATTCAGTACTAGGAATATCCACTAGTTCACATTAATAGTTGTGTGAAAAGGCCTGCACTTATTCACCTTGAGTCACTTTAAAGTGAAGCAAACCATAACTATAAACAATTATAAGATCACTCAGCTTTCTAGTTAGCAAGTAAATACTCCTGCTTCTATTTTACTTCCATCTCCACTTCATTCTGACTTTTCTTTGCTGCAAAACACAGTGCATCTTTCCGTGCATTAGGTGCAGTGTCTTTTTTATTCTCTCATCTAACCGCTTCATTTTTTTTCCTGTCCACTATGTTGTCTCATTCCACTCCTAAATCTATGCCTTACCACATCATTAAATCTCTCTTCATGAGAAATTTTACCACTTGCTTATAAAAGAGACTCACTTAGCTGCCATTCTCTGCAACCTCACACCTCACTCAAAGCCTAAGAGGTTTACCAAGACTTTAAAACTAGGAAACTAAATTCCAGTTCAGGACTGTGATGGAAATGTAAGACTTGTTTTAAACAGGAAAGAGTGCTTAGATTTTTACAAGACACTTTCCTGAGAAGCTGTCCAAGAACCTCTCAAACATATGTTGCAGAACATTTCTGTGACCATTTTCCTGGCCCAAGAACACTACACTTGATTTTTAATTTAAAGATCCTGAACGCTCTGAAAGTAAAACATGACTGAATAATGAGTGTCTGGAAGAAGGCAGATGGTCAGGAAACTGCTTCTAGCTCTATGGGACCTTGTTCCGATCCTTCTATAGCTGTCATCAGTTTGAAGTTTTCACTGCTTAATTCCATTTAGTTCAGAAATAACAAAACAACTGTAAAAGCAAAACCAAACTTTAAATGCAGGCGTATTTCAAAAATCTATTCAGTTGTGTTAAGCTACAAACATTAAGAAACAAATCCTGACTCTGTAAGCTGCAAATTTTGATTTTATCAAGGACATCTAGTTTGCTCTCTTTAGTTTTTCACATAGGCAATTCAATACAGGCAGGTAGCCCATTCCTTTCTCTTATCGCTCCCATTCAGCCAGTTCTGCAGGAGTCAGGACTATCTCATTTTCAGATTCTCTCCACATTCTTTCTGCCATTCTCTCACACCACAATTCTTTCAAAACTGGAATGCCAAATGAATAGCATTTATCTTGAGTGATCTTCCAAGAAGAAGCACAATGTAGGCTCCTTCTCCATTAACTATTGCTATCTTATTCTGTGCAGTAAAAGGTAACCAAATCATTTTGTCCCTCTCTGAAAAGAGAATTTCATTGCTGAATTTCAAATTTAGGTGATACAGCCTGCTCACAAAGGCCTTTCAGAGAAGTAACATTTCAAAAATCCAAAAAGTAAAATGTTAACTCCTCATCTGTCTCAGCTAGTACAAATCCCACTGTCACTTTTCCGAGACTGTGACCCATATCAATTCTGGAAAGACACAAAACAAATTACAGAGAATCATAGAATTGTTATGGCTGGGAGGGATCATCTACTTCCAACCCTCCTGCCATGGGCAAGGACTCCTCACACTAGATCTATTTGCTCAGAGCCTCATCCAGACTGGCCTTAAAGACCTCCAGGGATGCAGCTTCCACCACCTGACCAGGCAACCTCTTCCAGTGTCTCACCACTCTCATGATGAAGAATTTCTTCCTAACATCCAAGCTGAATCTACCCACTCCTAGTTTTGCTCCATTTGCCCTAGTCCTATCACTACTCATCCTAAAAAGTCCCTCATCTGCTTTCCTTTCAGCCCCCTTCAGATATTGGAAGGCCACAAAATAAGGCCCCCTCAGAGCCTTCCCATCTCCAGACTGAACAGCCCCAACTCTCTCAGTCTGTCTTCATAGGAAAGCATTATCAAACAGATGTATAAGAGTAGGTGAGGATGAGCAGCAACCAAGTATGGCTATAGCAACTGAAATACACTGCGAAATTATTCTAGGAATCAAGTTACTCAAGGATCATTTATGGGCAACATGCCAAACACTTGGTCATAATTCACCTAATAGCAGAAAGCCATATTGGTTGTATAGTTACTGTCCTTTTAAACAAAGACATAGCTTGGAACAAAAAAATAAAAATCAACAAGAACTTTGATTGATGCACACCACCTTTGTTTCAACATTATGCAAATTATTTCTAGACTTGTCTTTTTAAGCTCAAATGGCACTGGGCTGCCATCAGAACTAGTCTTTCTAGTACAAGAAAGCCAAAAGCTCATCTTGGGCAAGAGATTTACTGAAGTGTAGAGACACAGTGTACAACAGAACTCGTAACTAGCAGGTCAAGAAAATCACTGGTACTGTGCCACTCTTACCTGAACAGAAAGGCTCACTGTGAATGTACAGAAATGCATTTACAGGTAAGCTTCCTGTCAGCCTGGTGTACAGACACAGATCACTTGAGGGAGAGACAGACAGAGAGGCATTTCTGCAAGAACAACAGCTGAGCAAGACACCAGCAAGATCAAGGACCAATCCTCAGAAATAAACTCTTCGCCCCACACAGAAGTGCCACTATGACAGCACTAGCCAGAATAAACAGAAGCAAGGGGAAAACAATGTTTCCAGGGGAGCTCCCTTGCTGGAGCAGCAGCTTCCAGTTAAATGAAGACTTACCGGTTTTGCATCACTTCACCTTTAACCATAACCTCAACCTTACTTGCCACTAAACAGCAGCCATGTGGAAACAATGGGAGATTCAGGGACAAACTTTGGATTAGACCTTCCTGTTCTTCAGGCAAGCCCACTCAGCCATCAATGTTTATAAAATAAAAAGCAGTAAGAAATAGGCAGAAAGTTGCTGCTGCCTCCCATTTAATGAGCAGCAAAGGCTAGTGATGCACTTGACATGTTTTCAGTCTCCCTAGTAGTACATAAGACTCTTTCAATAGTTTCCTTGGGAAACTGAATATGTACAGATGTTCAAGTACTGCTAACAGCATGAGGACCAAACATACTGATGCAGGGAGGAAACAGATGAATCTGCTGTGGATAAGCCCAATACAGCTCACTCCTTCTCCTACCCTAACTCTGCCCAGCTCTTTTGCTCCAGGTTCAATTACACAATAAGAGAGATGCTCAAATAGATAGGACTAACCAATTCAGCAGCCAGTTATGTATTCTTATCTTTTTTATCACAGTTGCCAACTCAACTCTGGCCCACATCCAGTACCATAAAAGAAGTTGCTTTATTATAGTGAGATCCTTAGAGTGGAGGTCTCCATAGCAATGCCAGCAATATTAACAGTTCCTTACTGCATTCTTCTCTTACATATATCACAGTAGCTCTTAGAGCTGTCCACAACCTCAATTTCTCTAGGCATAGGGGCAATACAAACATCTTTTAAACTCCTCCACTAGTCCTTCTCTGACATAGCTCAAAGACTGGACCCCCCCCCCCAGCTGAGCTTAAATAGAGCTCTGAGGCTCACAGGTGTAGGCTGTGAGGCTCATCAGGACCATTGTAGGCTTATTAGTACACTCAGAGCCCTGACACATCAGTACACCCGCAGTTCCCACTCTTAAGTATAAAAGCAAAACCACAACTCCAGTACCAGTGTCCAATCCCAATGGGTCCCTACAAGCTCCAACTCTCATCTCAGTCTGAGAGAACCTCTTAAATCCCCATGTAATCTTAGCCAAGAGATTTATAACTACAAACTTTGCCTTAGTATAGAATGCTCCACAAGTCCAGTCTGTAGTTGTCCTCCCACAAAACAAATCAGCCAAAATTAAGACAATCCCTTTTCAGGAAGGATTTTCCTCCCATATATGATGTGTGCCTGCTCCAGACAGCACTGGTCAGTCACCAGTTGTCCTGAGCCTTGCCTTGTAGCAAGAGTCAGTCTAGCCAGCACATGACCAAGCTATTATACCATATTTTCAGGATGCGGGGACAAACTGATGTGAGTTGGGTCCTTTGACATTCTTAAACCGACATGCCTCTGTCCTTCATTCTCAATCCTCACCTACAGTACTTTCTACAGCTTTCAGTGCAGGCACAGAAACAGACCTCTGCCATCACCTGAGCGCCTCCCTAAATCCCTGTGCTGAGTGCAGCAGAGCGCAGCAGCTGTAATTACTTCAATACAGACTCACAGTTTCAACCTTTTTAGAAATCACTTGCAACAAATACGGCAAGAACAGAGAGAAAGCAGAGGGAAACTACAGGATAATCCTACAGGCTGATATTTCATTTTCTCCAATAATAACCAAGGTATATGTAGTATCTGTACAATTTGGACATCTCTTAGCCTGCTCTCTTAGCAATAGGTTTGGAACTTCTGTCCCTCTCAGGAGGGAAAGTATGTGATCTGCAGGGGATGGAGGCTACAATTTTGAGTAAGTCTAGACAGAGAGGTTCTAATCCATCTCCACTTTAGTTTGTCACAGACCAGACTACCAGTGCCTATTTCACATAAAAGCAATAACGTAATTTAAAAGGCTGAATTTCAAGGTCAGTAACGATGGACAGGTTATAATTGTGAGAGTAAACATAACCCATGAAAGAGTTATAACTGATTGCTGTACCCATAAGCTCAGTGGCTTAGGCAGGAGGAAATCTTTCTGTCCATGAAAGCAATGCTTTTTATTCACACAGAGTCACATCCAAGTTAACATTAGATCTTAAAAATGGAACGCTGCACCTTCCAGAAAACCTTGTACTTTCCCAATCCCCTGGAAGCTATGAGTTAATTGTTCCTCAGTCATTCACCTCAGAAATAAAGACCCCATCCAGGGAGCTGAAATATATGTGTTATGCGCTGAGAAAATACATTAACATCTTTATTGGCTGCTCCATCCAACCGAGTCTTTCCCCATAAAGAAAACAGTCCCCGTGACACTAATTTCCCCCTTTGAGCTGGGTGTTTTGCAAAAGTCTGTGGCTATCAGAGCAGCACTGAAATGGAGCCACAGATGTGTGGAGCCAAGCTTGCCCCTGGCCACATGGCCAGAGCAGGCTGGCCCCCATGCCCATGCTGGGAGCCTTTACATGGCCAAACTGCTACACTGGCACCTCTGGTAGGGCCTGCCTGCAACAGCCCAGGTCCATCAAAGCCCACTTTTTGCTTCTTGTCCAAAACAAGCCATTCATCATTCTCTTCTTGGAACAAATTTCAAACATGCCCTTGCATATCAAGGTCTCGCACCACAACAAACTCTGTGATAGGGGTTTATCAATGACTAGAATTGAAAACAAAACTGAGCCAGAGAGAGACAGGGATCCTTTGATTTAGGGAATAGGTATGAGAGGTGTTAACTTGCAGCCTTTTCTGATTCTGTACTTATTTTCAAAGACATTCTATTCTAGCCTTTAGTTAAATAACAAAGGAACATAAAGAAAGATCGAGGAGGCTGACAGGTTGATGAGGAGGATTGTGTCTCAGGAGCCAAACCCAAATGAAAGTATATTACATACCCACAAACAGCAGCATCAGATGTGTGCCCACATCTTGCTACAAGGTGCTGTACCATATTCACATGTTGTCCTGAGCAAGAGAATACTCTGAAGCAGTGCTGCTGAGAGGAAAGCTGTATTTTACACTGCCAGTGACTTCCATGGTCACGTTTTGTTTTACAGCAATGAAAATGCTGGCCCACGAGCAAACTTTTTCTCAAGATTTTTCATATTTCTTATGTAGTTTTTGAATAAAGCCATCAGCTACATCAAAAGCTGTTACTTCCATCCCTCTTGCCTGGCACGCAAATGTGGTGCATTTGCTGGGGTTTTTTGGTCTGAGAGTCTACCTCCACAAAGATTAGCAACAGCTTCACCTCACAGTGGCTCCTGTCCAGATGATGGATCTGGAAATGTCTTTGCCTCCATGGAGCCTCTGGCTCCAAGTGTGTTGTATGGTTTTGCACCTAACTCCAAATAGCAGCTTATGAAGTGCTCTTGACTGACTGGGTTCTTAGTTTTCAGGGCTTCACACTCCAAAAGAAAGCTAAAAATACACTGTATCACATGACATTTTATCAATGGAAACCACTAAGAAGAAAATCTCTTGCACATTTCCCCTACTAGGAACATTTACACCATTGATTTTCACTATCCTTTCCTCCAGCTCCCAGTACAAGAAAAACCTAGCATCATCCTCACATCCAAAACAAAACAACAGAAGTGTCTGACCCTAACAATCATATTTTCAATGTCAGTACAGAGTTTAAACTACTGCCTGATGTTTTCTTAAGATACATGTCTTAATGTATCTTAACTGGTATTCTACTGCTGAACTTATGAGCTAGCTATCTATCTTTCAGGACTCCATGACAGTGACATTTGGAGCTTTCAAGTATAAGGCTTTTAATTAACAGAAGAATCATTCCAGGCATTAAAACAACGCGGAGAATAACCAAGTGTCAGTTTTGTCACTTCTCTTGTTCTGAAACGAGACTGATATTTTTGAAGCAACAGAAGAAGAAACGATCATGTTTTCCACCTATGCAGCTGAAGTCTTCCACACTTCACAAAAATCAGGCTGGGAATTTCCTGACAACAGTCCTCATTAAAACAGAGAGGAAATTCCCTAAAACTGCTATATCAAATCAATTAAGAATTACCTAGTAAAAAGCCTTAGGTCACTTCCATCTATGTAGCAACTCCAAATAATAGAAGAAAACCATTTACACTTTCCCAACTTCAGGACAAATCTCTATCAACCTCCAAGCTGAAGTTCTGATTAGGTAGTTAGTTTTTCAGAACAAGTGATCCCTCTTGCAAGAAGAGGCAAGACACAGAACGTCCAGGGCAGGTTTTGTGCTGCTCTGTACACAATATTACGGACTTTGCACTATAAGAATTAATTCAGTCTGGATGTAACTATAAACTGAAAATTTAAAAATATGTGCACATTTAGCTAAGGCCAAACCTGGCCCTTCTGTCACGTTTGTCAAGAAGCCTGAAAAAAAAACAGTAATGAATTTGCAGCTCAAAAATAAGAAGTGAAACTCTGTACAATTATAACGAACCTAGAAGGATGTCACCACATATCCATTACCAAGAACCATCCTCTATTTCCTAACGAGTTAGTCTGGACTAAAACAACTGCCCGAAGATGAATGACACTGTTACATGTCAGCAATGTCCTACAGCATCTGGTCTGTTAAGTGTGCCAACATCACATACCATAGGAACAGGGTTGTTTGCCCAGAAAGTAAGTTTATCAAATTGAGTTTCAACCTTTCTGGAGCTTGCCAGGTTCTTCTGCTCTCTAGGACTGAGATAAAATCTTCTATTCTTCAGGTCTTTCAGACTCTCTCTAAGCAACTGCCTAGCCCTGTTCCATTAATGAAAACCACTAAAACTATAACTTAAACTTTTACACTAGCCAAGAAGTAAGCTGTATTTTCCTTTTCTTCCTTATCAGATAGCATTATTAGATTTAGAATCATAGAATCAGTCAGGGTTGGAAGGGACCACAAGAATCATCTAGTTCCAACCCCCCCTGCCATGGGCAGGGACACCCTTCCCTAGATCAGGCTGGACAGAGCCTCATCCAGCCTGGCCTTAAACACCTCCAGGGATGGGGCCTCAACCACCTCCCTGGGCAACCCATTCCAGGGTCTCACCACTCTCATGCTGAAGAACTTCCTCCTCACATCCAGTCTGAATCTCCCCACCTCCAGCTTTGCTCCATTCCCCCTAGTCCTGTCACTACTTGATGGCCTAAAAAGTCCCTCCCCCAGCATTTTTGTAGGCCCCCTTCAGATACTGGAAGGCCACAAGAAGGTCACCTGGGAGCCTCCTCTTCTCCAGACTGCACAGCCCCAACTCTTTCAGTCTGTCCTTATAGCAGAGGTGCTCCAGCCCTCTGATCATCCTCGTTGCCCTTCTCTGAACATGTTCCAGCATGTCCACATCCCTCTTGTAATAGAGGCTCCAGAACTGGATGCAGTACTCTAGGTGGGGTTTCACAAGGGCAGAGTAGAGGGGGAGAATCATCTCCCTCGACCTGCTGGCCACACTTCTGATTCAGCCCAGGACCTGGTTGGCTTTCTGGGCCACAAGTGCACACTGATGACTCATGCTGAGCTTCTTGTCCACCAGCACCCCCAAGTCCCTCTCCTCAGGGCTGCTCTCCAGCCAGTCACTGCCTAGCCTGTATTTGTGCTTGGGATTGCACTTGGTCTTGTTGAAACCCACATCTCTGAGATTTACATCCCTCTTAGCAGCTACTTCAGTTACTACTGAACTGTATAAAACACAGGTGCCGTGTCCTCGTCTTTTTTTTTCTTACCTTTGGTAAATCAATTGTGGGCAGCACACAGATCCTTGGCTCTCAGTGCAGCCTTATGCCTAACAGCTAGAGACATGAGATGTCCCAGTACACAGGCAATCCTCTAGGCTTTTCTTTCCTGAGAAGCAAACTGGTAAAGCAAAAGAACTGCTGTTCAGTTTTTACTGGAGTATAAGATTCACTTCCATATTATGTTTCATCTGATATTAGGCAACCTCACACTTAGTTTTTCCCTATGGAATACATATTCCTCCATAGTTTTTCCTTCTGTAAATGTTTACCAAGTGTTCCAACTACACTCAGCACCACTGATCTCCACAATTCAGCTAGTTCTCAATCCACTTCACTTTCCACTCATCTAACCCACTTCTTAAACTTACTTGTGACAGTGTCAGAAGCCTTGCTGAAGTTGAAGTAGATGATATTCACTGATCTCCCCTCATTTTCCTACTGATCACACCATCATAAAAGGCCCTTTGTGAATCCATGCTGATTACTCCCAATTATCTTCTTTTCCTTCACATCCTTAGAGATGACCTCCAGAATAAGCTGTTCCATCACCTTTCCAGGGATAAAAGTGAGGCTAACTGACTTGCAATTTCCCAGGTCCACCTTCTTGCCCTTTTGGTAAGCTGGTGTAACACTGGCTTTCCTGCAGGTCTTAGGTGCCTTTCCTGCTCTCCATGACCTTTCAAAAGTGATGGAGAGCATCTTAGCAGTAACATGTCAGTGCCCTCAGCACTCATGGGTGCATCCCATGGGATCCTATGGATTTGCTGGTGTCCAGCTTTCCTAGATGATCTCTAATCCAGTCCTCCTTGACCAAATGAGAGTCTTCCAACCTCGACTTCTTCTTCGCCTCCTGGGTTTCTGAGGCGATTCTGAGGGCTGGTCTTAGCAGTAAAGACTGAAGCAAAGAAGGCAGTCAGTAACTCTGCCTTTTTTGTATCCCCTGTCACCAGTGCACCCAACTCATTCAGCAGTGGGCCAACATTTTCCTGAGTCTTCCTATTGCAACAATAGGAAATCAACAACTTAACAGCCTGGACTAGTTTCTGATACTGTAATAATTACTTAAATACATAAGCTTGCGGAAAAAGAAAGGCCAGAACAAAATGATGTCCCTACATGAACTCAATTTTCATGCTGAAATTTCAGAAGCCCACAAACACCTTTGTCAGAAGTCTTTATAAGAAAGCTGCATTTCTAATTCTTCACAAACTGAAGAGGCCAAAAAGTCAAAGGGCTCACAGTACATGCATTCTCTCCCTGCTGAAAATTCAGGTAAGATCTTACTCATTAAGACAGCAAACTTACATAAGGGGAAATAGTTAAAGGACTCTCTTCAGATTACTCCAACATCTCTCACATATTTACCTATTTAATTAAAACATAAAATTTCTCTAGTAACCTTTAAGCCTTTCTTTTAGTACATTGATTATTTGAATCCATATTGTCAGAAGTATAAATCACAAAAGAGAAGGGAAGTATTTCCATTACTTCTGTTAATGGCCTTCACCAGGGCTATCTGGCCATGAGGTTTCTCCAGTATATTCCAAGAAATGATTGTGCATCAGCAAAGGCAGAAATAACAATGCTGTGCCAAGAATGACAAACTCATTCCTATGTAAATATATCTGTGATAGCTTAAGTTTTTGGTTTTTTTTTTTCCTGTAACGACTTTCCACTATTGTTTTACTTCTCTTTACAATTTCCCATTAGACAAAATATAAGATTTCCTAAGTACATCAATGCTTTCCTCAGCTGGAAAATGCCAGTGCAAACTGTAAGTCCTCCTGGCAAGGCTGATCAGACCTCTGGGAGAATCAGAACATCTACTCAGCCAGATTAGCCTCTTCTTCCTGGATTAATCAGTCAGCAAAAGACACTATGAAGTGTCAGCTAGCACATTCCCATCACTCATACAAGGCAAATTCAGCTGTTCAAATCAATATTCATTAGCAGGCAGAATGAGTTAGTTTTGAGAGTGTTCTAATTAGACAATAGAGATTATTACAAAATACCTGCAATGTTTGTAATCGTTTAAAATAATGAGAATCAATATGAACTTCCAAATGCACCATATGGTAAATGCTTTTTCTAGGCAGGTGGTCCCTCATAGGCTCTCAAAAGTGATCATTAATGGGTTTTTTATATCTAAATGAGTTTGTTCTCAGTTAATGCATTGGCTGCTGCTTTGTCCTCTGCATGTTGACCGCACACAAAGCTGACTTAACTGCAATACCTCCTCATCTCCTGCTTCAAGACCTGGGCCAGCATCTTCAGGAAGTGTCTCCACCAAACCAAGGCCACCAGGAGACCAAACTTGACATCCTCTCTGTAGCACCTGTGGTCGAGAATCTCAAAGGTCTTAGAAACCATTTTCAGGAAAAAGTTTTATTCAATGTTTTCTAACCTAATGGAGGTGTTTAAGGCCAGGCTGGATGAGGCTCTGTCTAGCCTAATCTAGGGTAGGGTGTCCCTGCCCATGGCAGGGAGGTTGGAACTAGATGATCCTTCCAACTCTGACTGATTCTATGATCTATAGGCACGCACACAATGCTGTAGTTGCAAATGATGTCCTACAGCAGTGGTTCCTCTAGGTGCCACCTAGTGCCTCTGAATGCAGGACTGTAGAGGTAAGCTTGGAGAGCCACACGATGATTGTGTCAGTGGCTCTGGTTCTGCAAAGTGCAGGGAATGTTTTATTTGTAAATGCTAAAGAAGTTTGACACACACACATACTGCTCAATCTGAATGAAAACAAATAAAATACCTCTCCTGTAAGTCATATCTGCAAATCTGTCTGCATGTCAGTTTGATGACAACTCTTCAAGTCACTGATTTTGTTTTGTAATTGCAATAAAATCAGATTACACACCTGTGTGTTGCTGAAACAATAAATAACAACAAACATCCCCATAAGGCAGCTATTGCCATATCTCTATGGAAAGGTAAATTCAAATATGGTCTCTGCCCATACCAAGATAGAAATTATTATTCTACATGTAATAGTCCAGAGAAAAATGTTCCTATGTTGATAGGAAACCAGACCTCAGTTTCTTCCACAGGCATCATTTGTGCAGTGACTCCTGGAAGCTAATTGTGAAAGAAAAAAACAGAAGACAATGGATTTTTCCCTCCTCACTTCTCTCTTTAAATAGCAAGAGAAAGAAACCAGATTCCAAATAAATGTAAATTTACTATTTTACAAATTAACTAGAATATAATTAAAGGTTCTCAGCCATGCTCTTAGCAGGCATAACAGCTTAAGATGCCAAAGACAAAAGCAGAGATTCAGGAAATTGAGGTAACAGGCAGAGACAAACAAATCTTGGGATTATCTATGTCTAACCTGCTCTAGGTAAACCTGTGTTAGCAGGTGGGTTGGGCTAGATTATTTCCTTCTGACACCTGCAATTCTGTGATTAACTCAATAAACTTAATAAGGTACCTTCTTACTAAACAATAATCACACAGCACTGTGTTTATCTATCAACTTTCATGCCAGGGATCTCCAAGCATCTTATTTTCAAACTGTTAAATCACTGTTCCCATCAATGACATGTAGCCACTTCTGTTACAGTGTAGAGGCTGCTTAAATGCACACTGCAGAACACTTAAGACAGGTCTGTAGAGTGAATTGTGATGAGCTGAAACTGTAGAGGAAATGTACAATGGCAACTGAATTAATTTCTGAGCTGGAAATTAACTAAGACTCTGGGATGAAAACTCCAAGGCTTCCAGAAAAACTGTCACTGGATTTTTAGTGATTCCAAGTAAAAAGGGCTTCCTTTGAAATATTTAACCACTAGTGATGATGTATTTAGCAGCAATACCAGGCATTAGTTCTGAGTAAACTGGGGAAGGAAGAAATCTAACAAAGACCAGAGGATCTTTCAAGGTCCCTTCCAACCCTAGGCTATTCTCTGATTCTATGAAAACACCAAAACAGATTTTGCTATTCATTTTAGAGCAGATCTTGTCACAAACACAGCAATTTTTTCTGCCTTTATTTTATTGTTTCAAATTTAAAAAAAAAAAAAAAAAAAAAAAAAAGAAAAAGANCAAAACCCCAAACCAAAGCAACAAGCAAAGAGCAATGAAACAGAAAAAAAAAAAAAAGAAAGAAAGAGAGTCAGAGACATTTCAGTGATAAAAACATTCAGAGAAATGTTTTGATCATTGAAATACATCAGGTGGCTTTCCAGGCAGCTATTAGAAAAACAGAAGTAAGCATTTGAATTGAGGCAGCTAATAGAGTTCATTTCCCTCCCCTTCAGAAAAACTTATTTTCATGGAAGAAATTTGTCAAAATCATATTTTTCAGGGTATTTTTATTATCCCTGCTTTAGTCTCACCATGGACTTCTGTGACATGAGGCAAAGGAGGAGGAGGGTGAGAACTCCAGGGGATATAAATAATGCACATGTCACTCTCCTGACCTTTCACAAGCTTTAGAGAGGGAAACACCAAAGGCAGCGCAGGTGAAAAGAGAGGATGTGGATGCTGGGTTGAACTACAATCAACAGACTACCCAAAGTGAGCAGCTGTGAGCTGATAGATTGAAGTTACACATGGCAGTCTTGCAGCCCTTCTTGCCTAAGGTGTTCCAAAACCCAAAGGCACACAGGTAGTAAAGTCATCATAACTGTTTTACTTACTGGTTGGTGCTTTTGTCATTGTTCCTGAATCATAGAATCATAAAATGCTAGGGGTTGTAAGTGACTTCAAAAGATATGTAGTCCAAACCCCCTGCCAAAGCAGGAGCACCTAGGGCAAGTCACATAGGAACACATCCAGAAGGGTCGTGGAAGTCTCCAGAGAAGGAGACGCCACAACCTCTCTGGGCAGCCTGTTCCAGTGTTCTGTCTCCCTCACAGTAAAAAAGTTTTTCCTAGTGTTGAAGTGGAACCTCCTGTGTTCTGCCTTGTACCTCCTGTTCCTTGTATTACTGAGCACCAGTGAAAAGAGACTATCTCCTTCATCTTGACACACACCCCTCAGATATTTATAGACATTAATAAGATCCCCTCTCAGTCTTCTCAAGACTAGACAGCCCCAGTTCTCTCAGTCTTTCTTCATAGAAGAGATGTTCAAGTTTAATGTCCTTGTAACTTGGATGAGTGTTCTGTCAGGAAGCTTTTCCCCTCTCTTTTTACCCTTGTGCATTCAGTTTAGCTAGAATTAAATGAGCATATCTCAGCACAAGATGGCATAGACAGCACTAGGAATGTCTGTTTCATGAGAAAACAAAGCAAAATAACACAATAAGAAAAGCCAAAGTAGGATTTATCACAAGGTTTGTCTTTGTCCAGGGTTTTACACTTCATCTTCCTCACTCCTTTTAAGTATATTTGGACTTCTGCACTGAACTGTCCTGGCAAAGCACTGCCTGCTAGAGAGGCTGCAGTCACAAGCTCTCTGGGCTCTGGCATTCATCACCATTATTGCAATTCACAGCAATACATAAACTTTTTCCAAGTGCTGTGAACATAACTCCAGGGGGTTAATAAAGCTGCTTTCCAGTCTTCCTTCCATTGATAACTTAGTAAAAATGTAATTGCCTATAATGCGAACCCTATATCACATTACAGCTTCTGCTACACTTATTCCCTGGGGCCATCCATCACCCTTGCCTATCAGTAAAGTCCTTGTTCTTGCCAAGATGATTGCAGCCAGGATACCATTAACACATAGGGTTTTATTCCAAACCTTAACAGACACCCCTCCAGCCTCAACTGACTCTACCTTGCAGTTATAATTCGGAATTTCTCTTATTTTCAAACCCAGCTTAGTCCACTGCATACAAGTCAGCTTGGCAGCAGCCACTTCCAACACACAAAAAATTCACGTGGAAAACAGCATTGTTGCCACTTTTTTCCTCCCCTATAAAATCCAGAGGCTAAGTTTCCTCTCCTTTAAACAGAAGCTTCATCAGCTTAACTCTCAGATGTGAATCACAACAGACTGCCTCCCTAGCCTGGGAACACAAACACCAACATACTGTTGAAGAAGGCAATAGTGTTCTTTCCAACCAGGAACAATAAGCACTAAGCAAATTACTCCTTTACAGTACTTGTAAGGTACCTAAAGTTGAAAGGATATCATACAGGGAAAAAAAAGCCCCTCTGACCCACACTCTTATGTAATATACTTTAGCACTTATTTGTAGCACAAATTTTTACGTGCATCATTAACTTTATAGTATCCAAAGTTACGATAGCTTGGTTCCTGAGATCTATAAGACTCTGAAGTACTCTGAAGACATTCCAAAACCATTTCAAATGAGAGAGACTACATTAATATTAGGAAGAGGCTGAGACAAAGACCATCCAAGCCTGACTTGGACGTGTGGCAAAAGTCTGTATGCAGTACAGAGACACAGCAAATAAAAGAGTGGTCCTTTCAGGACACCTCAGCTCTTCAACTGGTGGTCATTTGAGCTCTTGAGTCCTCCCCTTACATTGAGCATGGGCTCTGTGATCTCACCTGCAGCTTCCAGGCTTGGATATCATAACTGTATTTTAATACATCTTAACTGCAACACTTCACCTCCTGAATTTCTTGTGCTGGCTCCTCTTTAGGAAAACATTGACAAGGAATGCTAACAAAAACTAGAATTTAAAACTAAAGATGTGGTTCAGCAAGAAAACTATTTACTAACTATTCTTTATGTGTACAGATCTTTATAACTGCGCATAGCAGTTTTCTGGAAGTAAATGAATTCTCAAAGCATCCCAAAGTGCATGTACTAGTTTCACTTTCTTGGTAAAAAGGAAAAAAAAACCAAACAACAAAAAACAAGGAGGTCATTGTGAGATGTCCAAAGCCATATAAAAATATAACAGTGACAGATCTGGTACTACAATCGCTTCAGAAAGTCCAGATCTAGCATCTACATCCAAAAAACTTAGTTGTCTCTCAAACTGTGTTTGTGGCCTCACAAGGAGAGACAAAGTCGCTAGAAACTGAGGACACATCTACCTAGCTATCAACAGGCAACCCTGAGACAGCTCTGTCCATGCTCCAAGCTGGCTACACGTGAGCCAGTTCTGGTCAACAAGCAGTATGGTCACATTAACTGAGGTGTGGTCCCACACTAAAAAGTCAAATGCAACTCCTAGACATCAAATGCCAAGCCCTGCTTAGTTCCATCTTAAAACACTGAAGAAAATCCTCACATTTTGATGACTTAGATTAGCAAGTGAGTGCTAATCTAATGCCATGTGATTTCTGTCCCCAGAACATACAGCTGTGCCTTAGAAAAGTCTTTGTCCTGAAATACATTTACTCGCAAACCTATTTAAGTGCAGCAGGCCTTTTCTTCTGTGATCCAGAGACATGAGCTTATCAGGTGGCTGGGATACGCAATGGGACAAGACAAGCTGTACCACCTTCCTCTTCTGCGCCTCCTAAAAATCTGCCTCTCCACTTCCAACAGCTATATGATCTGTGGCTTTACAAATTTTAGTTCAAGGACTGTCTCATAGTGAGGACGTGGAAAGCACCTAGTCTAATACATAAGCACTATTGAAACATACATCATCACTATTTCCCTAGCTAAATACTGCATCACATCCCTCCCCTTCCTCTAATGACCTCTCACTGAAGTGGCACAACTGAGTACCATGTTATATTTTTTATAAGAAATACTAAACTGGCTTTTTACCACAGATAGTCTCAGTCCTCTACACAGGAACTGAACCAGCAGAGGTCCAAGCTACAAGTAAAATGTGGTGGGTCTCAGCCTAAACACTCCTTAGCTCATGGCTGATTAAGTTAATGCACGTGGAAAGGACGAGATAAGTGTTTAATTGTTACTAGAAGTGGGGAAGCTGATTAGGAATGAATTAGTAGAATCTGTGTCCTAATTTCATCATTGTTTTAATGTTCTAAAAATTCAGGGCCTCTGTTCCTGCCAAGTTGAGGCAGATTGTGCAAGGAGTTTTACCTTCTCCTTCTCAAACTCAGCATTGAAGGTCGTCCAGTCCATCAGCTTGTAATGATTTCTGTGCTACTACAAGATCATCTGGGGTTTTTTCTTGATCTTTTGTGTTCAAGCCCTGCTTTTAATAAAAAACACATTTCAGGGTCCACATTAATCTGATCCTGACAGTGTTATGATTGACAGCAGCTCTTTCAAGTGCCCCAGAACATGCACAAATAGAAAGCACACATGAGAAACTGTGTGCTATGTATTTATGTAATACCACAGGTATATGTCTTCTCCTAGGGACGATTACAGAACAATCAAGTTGTAAGACCTTGGAACAGGGCGTAAGGTGTGACACTCATCTCTCCAAGAAAAAATTAGCCTAGAACTCCACTCCTCAAATAAGATTTTTTTCTGTAGTCCTACTTTATTTTTAGTGGGCATTCCTAACTTTACTTTAGAATCAATGCTTTTTTTTTTTCTTCAGAAAACCAATGTGTTATCACTCCATTCCCTTCTTCACTTCATTTTGGACTCACACAAAGCATGATCTCCCAAAAGGAAGATATTTTCTTCATCTTGGAAAAACAAAAAATTAAAAAATTAATTATATCAGAAGGGGAAAGGAAGTGGACTGAAAACAAAAATTTATCTGTGTTTCCTTCCCTACCTCCCCCTTCCACAAGAGAATGTCTGTTTGAAAAATGTTTGTCTGCAGGGGTTCCGTTCACTAGTAGATCAAACATTTCAAACTCAAACTCTTTCAGTGGAGTCTTCACTGCTTAGCTCCTTAGGATGTGGCCCTAGGTGTGAGACTTATTATCTAGCAAGGAATATAGTCACTGAAATAAGAGCTCTCCTCCCTCCCAACTTCATTACTTAAGACAAATCACGTATCTTCCCAGTGAGCACAAAGTGTATCAAATACCACAGGCTGCTTCTTGAACAGGAGACTTAACACTCCCAAACAGGACTTCTTCAAAACAAGATTGCTTCCCCATTGCAATTCACATTACCAGGGAGTCTGTTATTAGCCTGATATTTTATCTCTGACAATGTGAGAAATATTGGTGCTATAAACCCTGCTGCCCCTAGTAAAAGTGTAACTACTTAACAAAAGCTAATAAAATGGGAACAGCAGCAGCGATTCCCAGTGAATACTTCAGTATCAGGTGAACCAGATGCCCACAGGCTCAAAGGATGTCAGGGGTTGGAACAGACCCAAAGAGGTCATCAAGTCCAACCCCCCTGCCAGAGAAGGACCATACAATCTAATTCAGATCTCAGAGGAACACATCGGGACAGGCTTTGAAAGTCTCAAGAGAAGGAGACTCCACAACCTCTCTGGGGAGCCTGTGCCAGTGCTATGGGACTCTTACAGTAAAGAAGTTCCCCCTTGTGTTGAGCTAGAACCTCCTGTGCTGCAGCTTACACCCATTGCTCCTTAGGTCCTATCATAGGGAGCAAGTGAGCAGAGCCTGTCCTCCCACTCCTGACACACATATTTATAAACATTTATTAAATCCCCTCTCAGTCTTCTCTTCTCCAGACTAAGCAGCCCCAGGTCCCTCACCCTCTCCTCATCAGGCAGTGCTCCAGTCCTCTAATCATCCTCATAGCCCTCCGCTGGACCCTCTCCAGCAGACCCCTGTCCCTCTTAAACTGGGAAGTCCAAAACTGGATGCAGTATTCAAGATGAGGTCTCACCAGGACATAGTAGAGGAGGAGATCCTCCCTTGATCTGCTGGATACGCTTTTCCTAATACACTCCAGGATCCCATTGTCCTTCTTGGCCACAAGGGCACATTGCTGTCCCATGGATAACTTGTTATCCACCAGCACTCTCAGGTCCCTCTCCACAGGGCTGCTCTCCAGCAGATCACCTCCCAGCCTGTACTGGTCCAGTTTATTATTCCTCATCAGGTGCAGGACTCAGCACTTGCCCTTGTTGAACCTCATCTGGTTCCTCTGTGCCCAGCTCTCCAGTCTGTCCAAGTCTCTCTGGATGGCCACACAGCCTTCAGCTGTATCAGCCAAGCCTCCAAGTTTGGTGTCATCAGCAAACCTGCTGAGCAGACACTCTGTGCCCTCATCAATGTCATTGATGAAGATGTTGAACAGCACCAGACTCAGCACTGATCCCTGGGGGACTCCACTGGTTACAGCTCTCCAGCTGGACCTGGCACCATTGATCACCTCTCTTCAAACTCTATCTTTTAACTGTTAGGTTAGTCAAGCATGATTTCCCCTTGGTAAATGCATCCTGACTACTCCTGATAACCTTCTTCTCTTCCAAGTGCCTTGAGATGCCCTCCAGAAGAAGCTGCTTCATTATTTTTCCAGGGATGGAGGTGAGGTGGACTAGTCAATAGTTCCCTGGAACCTCTTTCTTGCCCTTTTTGAAGACTGAAGTGACATTGGCTCTCCTCCAGTGCTCAGGTACCTCTCCTGTCTGCCATGATTTGGCAAAAATGATGGAGAGTGGCAGAGCGCTAAGATCTGCCAGTTCTCTCAGCACCCTTGGGTGCATCTCATCAGGGCCCATGGACTTGTGAATGTTCAATTTCTGTAACTGATCCCTAACCCAGTCTGCACTGACCAGTGGGGATCATTCCCTCCTCCAGGCTTCCTCTCCTTCATCCAGGTCTGGAGGACATAGGCAAGTTCAGCCCTAGGTGTAAAGACTGAAGCAAAGAAGGCATTCAACAGTTCTGCCTTCTCTGCATCCTCAGTTCTCAGGGCTGCCTCCTCATTCAGCAGTGGCCCCACACCTTCCCTATTCTTCCCTTTCCTCCCGATATATTTGAAGAAGCCCTTCTTGTTCTCTTTCACTTCCTTTGCCAGCTTCAGTTCCAAGAGGGCTTTGGCCTTTTTGTTGCCTTCCTACATGCCCTGACAACTTCTCTATAGTTCTCTCCAATGACAAATCCCTTTCTTCCATGAATTGTAAGTTTCTTTCTTCCCTGAGA
Source organism: Psilopogon haemacephalus (assembly GCA_013396835.1). Lineage (NCBI taxonomy): Eukaryota > Metazoa > Chordata > Aves > Piciformes > Megalaimidae > Psilopogon > Psilopogon haemacephalus. The sequence goes on from VWZI01010442.1 coordinate 86,810, forward strand.
TTTCTTCCAGGAGCTCCTTGCTCAGCCATGCAGGTCTCCTAGCACGTCTCTCCGATTTCTTATTCAGGGGAACACACCTAGCTTGGAGGAAGTGATCTTTAAAGACTAACCAACTTTCTTGGGCTCCTTTACTCTCTGGAACCTTACCCCATGTGTGTGAACGTGGGTGTGCACACATACACACACACACACACACACAGAAGTACTTCTTCATGTGATACCTACACCAGCAGAAAGGATATTTTAAGTACACTACAATTTTCACTTTATGCCATACAAAGCAGTAGGGCACTGGCAGGGAGATGGATGAAGGTAGTTTCACAGATTCTTAACTCCTATGATTCACATTTCTCTTTACAAAAGGAGTTCAGTATCTAGCTTACTTATTAAATGGTTCTGCTTTTCCCTGGATTCTCTCCAAAAAGAGTAAAAGGAGGAGATGGTGTCTAAGATTTTATCAACACAACAAAACTTTCTGTCTTCTCTTTCATACCACATCTACTTTAAAGAAAAGTTCTGAGTAATAAAATACAACAGCTAAAGAGTAGTGTCCCGGCATAGAATGACGGAGCACCCCAGAAATTAATC
>VWZI01010443.1:6487-19638 GCA_013396835.1 Psilopogon haemacephalus
CCAAACCCATTTGAGTAGTGTTGTGAGGTTGTCTCACCTCCTCATGTTCTCAGAACTGCCAACCAAGGCACTACTCCTTCCCATCCCAGTTGCACAGGGATGTTGTGGTACTAGCAACACGTGAATTAAAGCAGCTTTGCTCCACCTTAACGAGTATCTGAAGGTTTTTAGAGGGCAAAGTGATCCTCCTTTGACAGGATAAGGCACTGTGAATGATGTACAGCATAAATAATACATACAGAGGAAGGGAAGTGATGGTTGTTAAGAGACATTAATGGTTTGGCTCAGGTTCTAGATGGGTGGAATTGTTTAAAGATTTAAAGTTGTATGCCTCAACCTGCTGTTTGCTGCCTTTATTTCCTTAGCATGAGTAGCTGGATTATGCTGAAGCCTGAGGCTGCAAGCTGTGAGTTTCCACTAGAACTCACTCAGCTGTACCTGCTTGCTCCGAACAGGGCCTCCAGAACTAGTGTAAATCAGAGGGTAAGGAGTCTTCAAGGCTGCAGCCACCAACAGCAGCTGCAGCTACTCGAGCTGAGAGCCTGGCTGCAGACAGTGGAGGAATCCCAGAAGAAGTCAGAAGTGTCAGAGGATCTCAGGCTCTTATCCAAGTGGAACCCTTTGAGTAAGTGCCTAGGTTATAGTGATGCTGTTTAAGTTAGGGTTGAGTGTCCTGCACTGGTCTTCTAAAGTGGACCATTGATCTGGGGCTTTCAGTGTGAAGCTGCTCACTTTGAATAAGCAGTGCATGGACTGCTGAGACCTGTATCACAGAATCACAGACATTGTCAGGGTTGGAAGGGACCTCAAGCATCATCCAGTTCCAACCCTGCCATGAGTAGGGACACCTCACACTAGATCAGCTTGCCCAGAGCCACATCCAGCCTGGCCTTAAAAACATGCAAGAATGAGGCTTCCACCACCTCCCTGAGCAACCTGTGCCAGGGTTTCACCACCCTCATGCTGAAGAACTTCTTCCTAATCTAAATCTCCCCTCCTCTAGCTTGGATCCATTCCCCCCAGTCCTATTCCCTACCTGATACCCTAAAAAGTCATAGAATCAGTCAGGATTGGAAGGGACCACAAAGATCATCCAGTTCCAACCCTCCTGCCATGCCCAGGGACACCCTACCCTAGAGCAGGCTGCCCACAGCCTCTGCCAGCCTGGACAAAAACACCTCCAGGGATCTGGCCCCAAACACCTCCCTGCAGGGGCAACCCATTCCAGGCTCTCACCACTCTCATGCTCAACAACTTCCTCCTCACATCCAAGCTGAATCTCTCCACCTCCAGCTTTGCTCCATTCCCCCTAGTCCTGTCCCTGACCAGCTTTCCTGTAGGCCTCTTTCAGGTACTGGAAGGCCACAAGAAAGAGCCTTCTCTCCAGGCTGAACAGCCCCAACTCTTCCAGCCTGTCCTCATAGAAGTGGAGCTCCAGCCCTCTGATCATCCTTGCAGCCCTTCTCTGGGAGCTGAAAGATTGAGTAGCTCATGCTGGAAATTCCCATCACATCTTCAGTACTGTGTCCAGTTCTGCTCCTCTCAATTCAATAGAGATTTTGACGTACTGGAAGGCATCCAGAGAAGGGCAATGAAGCTGGTGAGGGGCCTGGAGCACAGCCCTGTGAGGAGAGGCTGAGGGAGCTGGGGGTGTGCAGCCTGGAGAGGAGGAGGCTCAGGGCAGACCTCATTGCTGCCTAAAGGGAGGTTGTAGCCAGGTGGGGTTGGGCTCTTCTCCCAGGCAACCAGCAACAGAAGGAGGGGACAGTCTCAAGTTGTGCCAGGGGAGGTCTAGGCTGGATGTTAGGAGGAAGTTTTTGCCAGAGAGAGTGATTGGTATTGGAATGGGCTGCCCAGGGAGGTGGTGGAGTCCTCATCCCTGTAGGTGTTGAAGCAAAGCCTGGATGGAGCACTTAGTGCCGTTGGCTAGGGCTGGGGGATAGGTTGGACTGGATGAGCTTGGAGGTCTCTTCCAACCTGGCTTATTCTATTCTATTCTATTCTATTCTATTCTATTCTATTCTATTCTATTCTATTCTATTCTATTCTATATCCTATTCTGTTCTATATCCTATCCTATTCTATTCTATTCTATTCCATTCTATTCTGTTCTTTAACCGTGCTGCCCTATTATCAGCCTGGGAGGTGGAGAGGAGCTTAACATGGTGATGAGTTGTATCTGACAAATGTAAATGACAGGAGTATTCACAAGACTCCTATCCTATCCTATCCTATCCTATCCTATCCTATCCTATCCTATCCTATCCTATCCTATCCTATCCTATCCTATCCCTATCCTATCCTATCCTGTCCTGTCCTATTTTATCCCATGTCTATCCTATCCTATTTCTATCCTATCATGTCCTATTTTATCCCATGTCTATCCTATCCTATCCTAGCCTAGCCTATCCTATCCCGTTTCTATCCTATCCTATCCTATCCTATCCTATCCTATCCTATCCTATCCTATCCTATCCTATCCTGACAAAGGGCCGTAAGAATACACCAAGGACGCCCAAGACCTAATGAAAGAAGAATCGGTCAGCAGAGGAAACTTTTTAATCAGCAGTCCCTGAAGATGTAAAACTGTTGCCATTTATGTTCCTCGTGAGTGATGTTCCCCAGTTAATACATCATTGCAATACTAAACCACAGCCCCACCTTGAGCTGAGAAGCTCTTTACCTACCAGACTACCCCTCTCAGAGTGTGCTCTGTTTTCTAGCTTCTGCTGCTTTAACCGAAGGCAAAGAAGCTGTAAACCTGCCTAGTGATAAGAAATGGTGCATAATAGATGGGAAAAATTTCGGAGGGAGTTCTTCCCAGCGAGGGTGCTGAGGCACTGGCACAGGTTGCCCAGGGAGTTTCTCACTTTTTCTACTTAGAGAATTTAATGGGAGGGACACCCATGGTTTGCCCTGAGTATGGAGGATGGATTAGAGGATCCTGTTCTGAGATCAAAGTTTGTAGCTGCTTGAAGAGGTAGCTACTATTAGCACTTTTTGTTTCCCCCCAGTTAATAGGAGGCAGGATCCTTGAATTTCTGGCCTGTAGTTCTTATGTATTTATTCTTACATATTTATTCTTATTTATTTGTTTGTTTGTTGGTTGGCTTGTATATCTATTCTTATATATTTATTGTTGGCTCAAGATGAGCCATCAGTGTGCACACACGGCTCAGACAGCCAACCGTGTCCTGAGCTGCATTAAGAGCAGCTGTGGGCAGCAGGGCAAGGGAGGGGATTCTGCCCCTTTGCTCTGCTCTCCTCACACCCCACCTGCAGCACTGTCTGCAGCTCTGCAGCCCCCAGCACAAGAAGGACATTGAATTGTTGGAGCCAGTCCAGAGGAGGCCACCAAGATGCTGAGAGGGCTGCAGCAGCTCTGCTCTGAGGACAGGCTGAGAGAGTTGGGACTTTTCAGCCTGAAGGAGAGAAGGCTTCCAGGAGACCTTATAGCAACCTTCCAGTATCTGAAGGGGCCTACAGGAGGGCTGGGGAGGGACTGTTCACAAGGTCTTGTAATGACAGGACGAGGGGGAATGGGTTCAAATTGGCGGAGGGGAGATTTGAGCTGGATGTTAGGAAGAAGTTCTTCACAGCAAGGGTGGTGAGGCACTGGAACAGGTTGCCCAGGGAGGTTGTGGCTGCTCCCTGCCTGGGGGTGTTCAAGGCCAGGCTGGATGAGGTCTTGAGTGACCTCTTCTAGTGGAAGTGTCCCTGCCTATGGCACACGGGGGGTTGGAACTGGATGATCTTTGAGGTCTCTTCCAACCTAAACCATTCTATGATTCTGCTCTTTAATTTGGCCAAGTTAGGCATTAATGCCTGATGCATGTGGTGGGACCTGGCAGGACAGGTGATATAACACAGCTTCCTAAAGGGGAAAGAAAGGGAGATGCTAGAAAGACATGCAGATGGTGCTGGTGGTTCTGAAGCAGGAGACTGGGGAGGGCAAATAATGACTACCCTTAATTCAGCCCAGAAAAAACAGCTGTGTTTCCACACTAGTAGTAGTCTCAGATTAGAGGCCCTGGGTAGCTGTGCATCTGTGTTACCAAATCAAGTATGAAACAGCATCACCTCACATTGCCTGTGTGTGGGTTTCCCTCAAAGCTTGTTGTGACCTCCCCTCTTTACTACTCCCCTGATTATTGCAATGGGGTAGTAAGAGAGGCTGTCAGGATAAAGGTTTTCAGGAGCTGCTTAAAAGTGCATGTGATGCCCTTTGTGATATAATGCTGAGGTTGTTAATCTGGTATGTAGAATCAGTCAGGGTTGGAAGGGAGCTCAAGGATGAGCCAGTTCCAACCCCCCTGCCATGCCCAGGGACACCCTACCCTCCCTCTGTCAGGCTGGACAGAGCCTCATCCAGCTCATATTCTAATGGCAATAATGACATGACCCCAGAAGTAGTAATTATTATGATCATCTTTGCCTTCTGGGCTCTGGCCTTTGACTCTGGCCACACTTAGAATTCTGTCACTTTATGCTGAAGGAGGAAGCACCTGCAGTCAACATGAAACTTGGGCTTTTAGCTGAAGTATCCACAGACCCTGTAACCACATGACAGCTCACAGCTATTGAAAATAAGATGAGGAGGCTTAAAGTAGCAGAAAATCAGTGATATTACATAGACATTGTGTTCTGGTGGCCAAGTAGGCCAATGCTACTCTGGGGTGAATTAAAAGGGCTGTGGTTAGTAAAATCATAGAGTCATAGAATCATAGAATCAGTCAGGGTTGGAAGGCACCACAAGGATCATCTAGCTCCAACCCCCCTGCCATGCCCAGGGACACCCTACCCTAGAGCAGGCTGCCCACAGCCTCTGCCAGCCTGGCCAAAAACACCTCCAGGGATCTGGCCCCAAACACCTCCCTGCAGGGGCAACCCATTCCAGCCTCTCACCACTCTCATGCTCAACAACTTCCTCCTCACATCCAAGCTGAATCTCCTCACCTCCAGCTTTCCTCCATTCCCCCTAATCCTGTCACTATCTGATAGCCTCAAAAGTCCCTCCCCAGCTTTTTTGTAGCCCCCTTCAGAAGCTTCAGGATGTTTTACCATTATTACTCTGAGAATATTGCTCTTGCTTGCTCTGATTCAACAGTGTGGCCTACCACAAGATGTGTCACGAATCCTGCACTGATGGTCCAGATCAGCCATAGAATCATAAAATCATAGAATCATAGAATCAGTCAGGGTTGGAAGGGACCAGAAAGATCATCCACTTCCAACCCTCCTGCCATGCCCGGGGACACCCTACCCTAGAGCAGGCTGCCCACAGCCTCTGCCAGCCTGGCCAAAAACACCTCCAGGGATCTGGTCCCAAACACCTCCCTGGGCAACCCATTCCAGGCTCTCAGCACTGAGGTAGTCACTTTATGGGTAGAAATTTTGAGGTGAATTTGAAGCCCCACATCAGCAGCTCCACAGAGTGGGGCAAGTGTGAAGTGAGGTACAGCAGCCAGGCTGGAGGGCAGGGATGGCTTCCAGAGGGACCTGCACAGGCTGCAGAGGTGGGCACAATCCAACCTCAGGAGGTTCTACAAGGCCAAGGGCAAGGTCCTGCAGCTGGGTGGAGGCAATGCCAAGCACAACTCCAGGCTGGGCAGAGACTGGCTGGAACAGAGTGTGAGGGAGAGGTGGATGCAGAATTGTGAATGCAGCAGAATGCAATTTAGAAGCAGAAGTTTGCCCATTTGATTTATGTAGTCATTACCTTTCCTCCACCCNTCTGCTGTGAGCACAGCCTGAAAGAGTTGGGGCTGCGCAGGCTGGAGAAGAGGAGGCTCCCAGGTGACCTTCTTGTGGCCTTCCAGGATCTGAAGGAGCCTACAGAAAAGCTGGCCAGGGACTTTTGAGGCTCTCAGGGAGTGACAGGACTTGGGAGAATGGAGCAAAGCTGGAGATGGGGAGATTCAGCCTGGATGTGAGGAAGAAGTTGTTGAGCATGAGAGTGGTGAGAGCCTGGAATGGGTTGCCCAGAGAGGTGTTTGGGGCCAGATCCCTGGAGGTATTTTTGGCCAGGCTGGCAGAGGCTGTGGGCAGCCTGCTCTAGGGTAGGGTGTCCCTGGGCATGGCAGGGGGGTTGGAACGAGATGATCCTTGTGGTCCCTTCCAACCCTGACTGATTCTATGATTCTAAGGAGCAGGCACTGCAGATCTCTTGCACAGTCGCTGTTGCCTGTCTGGTGTAAGAAGCCTCCCTCCTCTTCCTGCCTCTCCTCAAAGGTGCCCATGTGGATGGGGCTTTCGTCTGCCTTTTGCATGGACTTCTGGAAGAGAGAAGCCATTTTGTGCTGGAACTGGTCAGACTTTGAAAACCAAGTGCCAAATATAGTAGCAAGATTGCAGTCAAATCCTACATGCTGGCAGCACTTGTGTATCCTATCAGCTGATCTAACTTGATGAAAAAAAATCAACACCCTCAGCCAAGAAGCCTACAGAAACTTGAAAGGTTGCCTGCCTGAAGCCTGCTGCAGCAAAGAAGCTTTCATTTAACCCCACACTGAAGCCCTGCAAGAGAGGTTTTTGTGCAGCTTCACTCAACTCGCTACAGAAGGGCAGGAAATGTATAGATAGAATAATAGAATGGTTTAGGTTGGAAGGGAGCTCAAAGATCATCCAGTTCCGACCCCCCTGTGCCATAGGCAGGGACATCTCTGACGAGAACTGGTCCCTCAAGACCTCATCTAAACTGGCCTTCACCACCTCCAGGGAGGTTGCGGAGCACAGAATCACAGAATGTGATCTCTGATCACATTCTGTGATTCTGTGCTCCACAGCCTCCCTGGGCAACCTGTGCCAGTGTCTCACCACCCTCACTCCAAAGAATTTCTCCTAACATCCAGTTTAAATCTCCCCTGTGCTACTTTAAACCCATTCTTCCTCATCCTGTCATTACAAAACCTTCTGAATAGTCCTTCCCCAGACCTCCTGTAGCCCCCTTCAGATACTGGAAGGCAGGTCCAAGGTCTCCTGGCAGCCTTCTCTTCTTCAGGCTGCAGAGCCCCAACTCTCTCAGTCTGTCCTCATAGCAGAGCTGCTGCAGCCCTCTCAGCTGCATCTTTATGCCCTCCTCTGCACTGGCTCCAACACTTCCATGTCCTTCTTGTTCTGGGGGCTGCAGAGCTGCAGACAGTGCTGCAGGTGGGGTGTGAGGAGAGCAGAGCCAAGGGGCACAATCCCCTCCCTTGCCCTGCTGCCCACAGCTGCTCTTGCTGCAGCCCAGCACACAGTTGCTGTCTGGGCTGCACTCACACTGCAGCCTCATCTTCAGCTTTGCATCAGCCCAGACCCCCAGGTCCTGTTCCTCAGGGCTGCTCTCAGCCATTCCCTACCCAGCATAGGAAACTCCATGGAAACACAAGGAAAATGTTTTCCCTGGAAGAGACTGCCCAGGGAGATTGTGGAATCTCCTTGAAGTCTTCTCTTCTGCAGGGTGCAGAGCCCCAACTCTCTCAGCCTGTCCTCATAGCAGAGGTGCTGCAGCCCTCTCGGCATCTTTGTGGCCTCCTCTGTACTGGCTCCAACAGTTCCATGTCCTTCTTGTGCTGGGGGCTCCAGAACTGCACACAGTTTGGACAACTTAAAAGCTTAAAAGCTGTGTGGCTTTTAGCAATTGTTCCACACCGAAGTAAGACTTCATTGTGACATGAAAATAAATCAGTCATAATTTCTGATGATGGGTTTGGTTGTTTGGGGTTTTCTTTGTTTTAATTTCCAGTTTCTCAAGAAATGCCTTTGTAGATGTTTCTGTGCAGCCTTCTGCAGCTGTGGCATGCTGCTTTGGTTTTAGAATCATAGAATCAGTCAGGGTTGGAAGGGACCACAAGGATCATCTACTTCCAACCCCCCTGCCATGCCCAGGGACACCCTACCCTAGAGCAGGCTGCCCACAGCCTCTGCCAGCCTGGCTGCAAACACCTCCAGGGATGTGGCCCCAAACACCTCCCTGGGCAACCCATTCCAGGTTCTCACCACTCTCATGCTCAACAACTTCCTCCTCACATCCAATCTGAATCTCTCCACCTCCAGCTTTGCTCCATTCCCCCTAGTCCTGGCACTCCCTCATAGCCTCAAAAGTGATGATGGAGTTTGGTTATTTGTTTTTCTTTTTTTTTAATTTCCAGTATCAGAGGTCCTGGGGGTGATCACTTGAGCTCTGATCATTTTTGTGGCCTCCTCTGGACTCTCCCCAACAGTTCCATGTCCTGCTTGTGGTGTGGGCTCCAGAAGTGCACACAGTTCTCCAGGTGTGGAGAAACTTAACAAAAAACACAGTCTTGGTTCAAAATTAAGTGATTGTAAAAGGCTGTGCAAATGTTTAGAAAAAATAGATTGTTGTCCAGTAGAATCATAGAATCAGTCAGGGTTGGAAGGCACCACAAGGATCATCTAGCTCCAACCCCCCTGCCATGCCCAGGGACACCCTACCCTAGAGCAGGCTGCCCACAGCCTCTGCCAGCCTGGATGCAAACACCTCCAGGGATGTGGCCTCAAACACCTCCCTGGGGAACCCATTCCAGGCTCTCACCACTCTCATGCTCAACAACTTCCTCCTCACATCCAGTGCTCTGGTGTGAGGTGTCCCTGGGCATGGCAGGGGTGTTGGAACTGGATGATCCTTGAGATCCCTTCCATCCCTGACAATTCTGTGATTCTGTGACCTATATTCTAGACATTCCAATGCCAATCACTCTCTCTGCCAACAACTTTCTCCTAACATCCAGCCTATACCTCCCCTGGCACAACTTGAGGCTGTGTCCCCTCCTTCTGTTCCTGGTTGCATGGGAGAAGAGCCCAACCCCAGCTGGTTACAATCTCCCTCTAGGTAGTTGTAGACAGCAATGAGGTCTGCCCTGAGTCTCCTCTTCTCCAGGCACAACCCCACAATAGTCCTTTGTGCAAAGCCTTCACCCCCTGCTTCCACCAGGTCACAAAATGTAGGGCAGTGTGCTGGTGTGAACTAATTGGAGGCTTGGAATGACAAATTAGACCATGGGCTGAGAGAGGAAAACATTCCAGGGTCTCCTTCACTCATTTGTTTACTGAAATGGTATTGTGGGGGTTTGGCAGTTAGCTGCCCCCTCCCCACCCCCACCACACACATTTTGAAGCAGGGCAAGGGAGGAGATTCTGCCCCTTTACTCTGCTCTCATCAGACCCCACCTGGAGTACTGTGTGCAGTTCTGGAGCCCCCAACACAAGAAGGACATGGAACTGCTGGAGAGAGTCCAGAGGAGGGCCACAAAAATGCTCAGAGGGCTGCAGCAGCTCTGCTAGGAGGGCAGGCTGAGAAAGTTGGGGCTTTAGAGCCTGGAGAAGAGAAGGCTTTGAGAAGACCTTATAGTAGCCTACCAGTATCTGAAAGGAGATGACAGGAGGGCTGGGGAGGGACTATTCACAAGGTCTTGTAATGACAGGATGAGGAGTGATGGGTTTAAACTGGCAGAGGAGAGATTTGAAAGGGATGTTAGAAAGAAATTCTTCATAGTGACAGTGGTGAACCACTGGAACAGGTTGCCCAGGGAGGTTGTGGCTGCTCCCTCCCTGGATGTGTTCAAGGCCAGGCTGGATGAGGTTTTGAGGGACCTGATCTAGTGGGAGGTGTCCCTGCCTATGGCACAGGAGAGTTGGAACTGGATGATCTTTGAGGTTCCTTCCAACCTAAACCATTCTATGATTCTATGATCAGCTGATGACAACCACATATGGAGGCTCTATCAAGCTGCACTCACCTGTGCTATGTGTGATGTGGCTACAGATTGCTCTCAGCTGATGACTATTGACAAGGTCTTGAAATGACAGGATGAGGAGGAATGGGTTTAAAGAGGCAGAGGGGAGATTGAAACTGGATGTTAGGAGGAAGTTGTTTGCAGTGAGGGTGGTGAGACACTGGCACAAGTTGCCCAGGGAGGTTGTGGTTGCTGCCTCCCTGGTTGTGTTCAAGGCCAGGTTGGATGAGGTCTTGAGTGACCTGTTCTAGTGGGAGGTGTCCCTTCCTATGGCACAGGGAAGGTTAGAACAGGATGATCTTTGAGGTCTCTTCCAACCTCAACCATTCTATGATTATTTCAAAGTGTGTGGGGTGGCAGGGAACTGTGGAACCACCACAGGCAGTTTGCTTTGTCTGTGATGCTGCCCCTGCAAGACAGCTGACTGCAGAATTAAACTGCAGGGGCATGAAAGAATCCACTATTAATGTGCCTGTGCAATCAGTGGGGACAGCTCTGACTCACTCAACATCATTCTGCTTGGCTGTGACTAACTGAGCCTCAGCTTTGAGAATGCTTTCTGTGGCTTCAGACCTGCTGAGTCTGGATTCCACAAGTGCACCTCCTCTTCCTCCTCCTCCTCCACCTTCTCCTCTTCCTCCTCACCAATCAAAACAAGCAGGGCACTGTGTAACCCTTTTTTGTGTAACCAGTGGCCTGTAGAAAATGCTTCTGGGGAAAGAAAGCTCAGCTCTAAAGCAACTGCCTCACGGGATGGGCAGCTCTGCCAGGTGGATTTTAATGAGCATTATTTTGGAAATGGGGGCAAGAGAATGAGGGAAGGAAGTGCCAAATTGCTATGACCATCCCAGCAAGTGCATGCCTCACCTGGAGTAGTGCATCCAGTGCTGGAGCCCCTGGGACAAGAGGGATGTGGAGATGCTGGAGTGTGTCCAGAGAAGGGCCCCGAGGATGCTGAGAGGGCTGCAGCACCTCTGCTGTGAGCACAGCCTGAAAGAGTTGGGGCTGTGCAGGCTGGAGAAGAGGAGGCTCCCAGCTGACCTTCTTGTGGCCTTCCAGTATATGAAGGGGGCCACAGAAAAGCTGGGAGGGACTTCTGAGGATCTCAGGGAGTGCCAAGACTAGGGGGAATGGAGCAAAGCTGGAGGTGGAGAGATTCAAACTGGATGTGAGGAGGAAGTTGTTGAGCATGAGAGTGGTGAGAGCCTGGAATGGGTTGCCCAGGGAGGTGTTTGGGGCCAGATCCCTGGAGGTGTTTTTGGCCAGGCTGGCTGAGGCTGTGGACAGCCTGCTCTAGGGTAGGGTGTCCCTGGGCATGGCAGGGGGGTTGGGACTGGCTGATCCTTGTGGTCCCTTCCATCCCTGACTGATTCTATGATTCTATGGCTGATCTGGACCATCAGTGCAGGATTTGTGGAACATCTTGTGGTAGGCCACACTGTGCAAAGTCAAAATAAAGGCATAGGAAGTTCCTTGGAAACACGAGAAGAATCTTTTACCCCGTGAGGGTGACAGAACCCTGGAACAGGCTGCCCAGTAGAGTTGTGGAGTCTCCCTCTCTGGAGACAGTCAAAGCACACTGGACACGTTCCTGTGTGATCTGCTCTGGCTGATGCTGCTCTGTCAGGGGGGTTGGACTGGATGAGCTATTGAGGTCCCTTCCAGCCCCTGACATTCTGTGATTTCCTCCCTGAAGAACAGGAAGAGTCATGCAAGTCACTTGGCTCACACCCCTTTGGCATCATGGTTGTCATAGTTGAGATGGTTTCCTGGTGCAGAAGAAAGGTGAACAGAGGCACAAGCCAGAGCTGAAGCTGCTGGCCAAGTGGCAGCTGTTCATGACTGGACTGCCCTGACTTACTCTGCCCTTAGCAACCACACATAATGGCACAAATTTTCTCTGGTGCATATCCTTTGTGCACAGTGCAAAGAGATGCAAACAAAGATGGATCCGGAGGAGGGGAGATGGAGATTAGACCATAGGAAGAAGTTCTTTCAGCATGAGGGTGGTGAGACCTTGGCACAGGTTGCCCAGGGAGGTGGTGGAAGCCTCATCCCTGGGTGGTATTTAAGGCTAGGCTGGATGTGGCTGTGGGCAACCTGCTCTAGTGTGAGGTGTCCCTCATGGCAGGGGGGTTGGAACTGGATGCTCCTTGAGGTCCCTTCCAGCCCTGACAATTGTGTCATGTTGGAGAACAGTTGGGAACTACTCTGAATAAAAACTTTCCGTGCTCTTGTGACACTATTTGGGGAGAAGGTATCAGTCACAGCCTTTGACTCATGCAGCCACTTTGCCATGGTCTTCCCTGTCCAAGGTTTTCTTCTTGTCACATTTTCCTCCTGTGAGTCATTCTCCATTCCCCTTTGCTTTAACTTACTCCCATAAGCTTCCTTCTGGGAAGGGAGTTTCTGCCTCTGCAACTCCACACAACTTTCCACAGGGGAGGCAGTATCTGAAGGGGGCCTACAGGAAGGCTGGGGAGGGACCACTCACAAGGTCTTGTAATGACAGGATGAGGAGGAATGGGTTTAAACTGGCAGAGGGGAGATCTGAACAGGATGTTAGGAGGAAGTTCTTCACAGTGAGGGTGGTGAGACACTGGCACAGCAAAGCTGGAGGTGGTGAGATTCAGAGTGGATGTGAGGAGGAAGTTGTTGAGCATGAGAGTGGTGAGAGGCTGGAATGGGTTGCCCCTGCAGGGAGGTGTTTGTGGCCAGATCCCTGGAGGTGTTTTTGGCCAGGCTGGCAGAGGCTGTGGGCAGCCTGCTCTAGGGTAGGGTGTTCCTGGGCATGGCAGGGGGGTTGGAACTGGCTGATCCTTGTGGTCTCTCTCACCTCTCTCACAGAAGGCCACACTTCTCCTGATGTAGCCAGGATCTGCTTGGCTTTCCGGGCTGCAAGTGCACACTGCTGCCTCAGCTTCAGCTTCTCCTCCACCAGCACCCCCAAGTCCCCCTCCTCAGGGCTGCTCTCCAGCCACTCCCTGCCCAGCCTGGATTGGTTCTTGGGATTGCCTCCACCCAGCTGCAGGACCTTGCACTTGGCCTTCTTGAACCTCCTGAGCTTGGATTGTGCCNGAGCTTGGATTGTGCCCGCCTCTGCAGCCTGTGCAGGTCCCTCTGGATGCCATCCCTGCCCTCCAGCCTGGCTGCTGCACCACACAGCTTGGGGTGCTCAGCAAACTTGCTGAGGCTGCACTCAATGCCTCTGCCCATGGCACCCACAAAGATGTTATCCAAGACTGGTCCCAGGACTGATCCCTGAGTGACTCTGCTTGTTACTGCCTCCACTTGGACATGGAGCCATTGACAGCCACATGGGCTACAGGAAGGCTGGGGAGGGACTATTGACAAGGTCTTGTAATGACAGGATGAGGAGGAATGGGTTTAAAGTGGCAGAGGAGAGATTGAAAT
>VWZI01010443.1:22370-37086 GCA_013396835.1 Psilopogon haemacephalus
GAAGATGCTCAGAGGGCTGCAGCAGCTCTGCTATGAGGACAGGATAAGGGAGTTGGGGCTGTGCAGCTTTGAGGAGACCTTAGAGTAATCTTCCAATATCTGAACGGAGACAACAAGAGGGATGGGGAGGGACCATTCACAAGGTCTTGTAATGACAGGATGAGGAGGAATGAGTTTAAACTGGCAGAAGGGAGATTTAAACGGGATATTACGAGGAAGTTCTTCACAGTGAGGGTGGTGAGACACTGGCACAGGTTGCCCAGGGAGGTTGTGGCTGCTCCCTCCCTGGATGTGTTCAAGGCCAGGCTGGATGAGGTCTTGAGTGACCTGATCTAGTGGGAGGTGTCCCTGCCTATGGCACAGGGGGGTTGGAACTGGCTAATCTTTGAGGTCTCTTCCAACCTAAACCATTCTATGATTCTATGAAGCAGGTGATGAAGAAAAAAAAATTGCTCCTGTTCTGCATTTAGGCACGATCAGAGAATTTTTTTGCTCTGCTCTTTGCTCTCGTCAGACCCCACCTGGAGTACTGTGCGCAGTTCTGGAGCCCCCAACACAGGAAGGACATGGAACTGCTGGAGAGAGTCCAGAGGAGGGCCACAAAGATGCTGAGAGGGCTGCAGCAGCTCTGCTAGGAGGGCAGGCTGAGAAAGTTGGGGCTTTAGANACCTGGAGTACTGTGTGCAGTTCTGGAGCCCCCAGCACAAGAAGAACATGGAACTGTTGGAGAGAGTCCAGAGGAGGGTCATGAAGATGCTCAGAGGGCTGCAGCAGCTCTGCTATGAGGACAGGATAAGGGAGTTGGGGCTGTGCAGCTTTGAGGAGACCTTAGAGTAATCTTCCAATATCTGAACGGAGACAACAAGAGGGATGGGGAGGGACTATTCACAAGGTCTTGTAATGACAGGATGAGGAGGAATGAGTTTAAACTGGCAGAAGGGAGATTTAAACGGGATATTACGAGGAAGTTCTTCACAGTGAGGGTGGTGAGACACTGGCACAGGTTGCCCAGGGAGGTTGTGGAGCACAGAGTCACNTGTGGCTGCTCCCTGCCTGGAAGTGTTCAAGGCTAGGTTGGATGAGGCCTTGAGCAACCTGTTCTAGTGGGAGGTGTCCCTGCCTATGGCACAGGGGGGTTGGAACTGGCTGAGCTTTGAGGTCCCTTCCAACCTAAACCATTCTATGATTCTATGATCAGCTGATGACAACCACATATGGAGGCTCTATCAAGCTGCACTCACCTTTACGGTGTGTGATGTGGCTACAGACTGCTCTCAGCTGATGACCACCACAGTTATTAATTAATTTGCTAATTCAGAAGTAATGAAATACCAGCAAAAGGGGGAGAAAAATTACCTTTTCTCTCAAAGCTTTCTTCTCTGACGAAACAAACAAGGGCAAGGAATTTTGTCACCTCTTTTAAATACAGGACAGTTGTGTTGTTCAGTTTTATGATTGCCATGGATTCTTTGTCATAAGGAGTTCCAGTGCCATCATCCTTAAGCCTAAGGGGCAAGATTCAAATAGACAAGAAAAGGTAAGCCAGCAGGCGAGCTAATTAAAGTACTTCCACCTTGGTTCTTTCCCCAGACAATATCAACCTTCTAAGAAAGGTTCATCTTAATCTTTCAGAGATGCTCTTCCTCCCACTACACACTACAAACACTAAGAAGATGTGGAGATGAAATCATTTGTCCAATCTAAGATCTGGGGATAGACTCCAGTTTGTTTACCTGCCAAGGTACCTGAACCAGAGCCTTACATTCCTCTGCCAGTTTCTAACCACTCAGCACAAGGTTGTCTGTTTTCCTTTAATCCATACACTATATTTGGACTTGATCTGAAACATCTGAACCAGGAAGTCTGCAGTGGTTAATTCCAAATCTATCAGTTGGATAGATCTTCTCTTCTGGAGAAGAGAAGGCTTCCAGGAGACCTTATAGTGGCCCTCCAGTATCTGAAGGGAGCCTCAAGTAGCGCTGGGGTGGGACTATTCACAAGGTCTTGTAATGACAGGGTGAGGAGAAATGGGTTTAAAGTGTCAGAGGGGAGATTGAAACTGGATGTTAGGAGGAAGTTCTTCACAGTGAGGGTGGTGAGACACTGGCACAGGTTGCCCAGGGAGGTTGTGGCTGCTCCCTGCCTGGAAGTGTTCAAGGCTAGGTTGGATGAGGCCTTGAGCAACCTGTTCTAGTGGGAGGTGTCCCTGCCTATGGCACAGGGGGGTTGGAACTGGCTGACCTTTGAGGTCTCTTCCAACCTAAACCATTCTATGATTCTGTGATTCTAATGACCTGGTCTCCAAGCTGCTGACATATGGCTTTGATGGGTGCAGCACCAGATGGATACAGAACTGGCTTGATGGCTGCACCCAAAGAGTGGCTGTCAATGGCTCCATGGCCCAGGGGAGACGAGTGACAAGCAGAGTCCCTCAGGGATCAATCCTGGGACCAGTCTTGGTCAACACCTTTGTGAGTGCCATGGACAGAGGCATTGAGTGCAGCCTCAGCAAGTTTGCTGAGCACCCCAAGCTGTGTGGTGCAGCAGCCAGGCTGGAGGGCAGGGATGGCATCCAGAGGGACCTGCACAGGCTGCAGAGGTGAGCACAAGCCAGCCTCAGGAGGTTCAGCAAGACCAAGTGCAAGGTCCTGCAGCTGTGTGGAGGCAATGCCAAACACAACTCCAGGCTGGGCAGTGAGTGGCTGGAGAGCAGCCCTGAGGAGAGGGACTTGGGGGTGCTGGGACTATTGACAAGGTCATATAATGACAGGACAAAGGGTAATGGATTTAAACTGGCAGACAGGAGATTGAAACGGGATGTTAGGAGGAAGTTCTTCACAGTGAGGGTGGTGAGACACTGGCACAGGTTGCCCAGGGAGGTTGTGGCTGCTCTCTCCCTGGAGGTGTTCAAGGCCAGGTTGGATGAGGTCTTGAGCGTCCTGATCTAGTGGGAGGTGTCCCTGCCTATGGCACAGGGGGGTTGGAACTGGATGATCTTTGAGGTCTCTTCCAACCTAAACCATTCTATGATTCTGTGTGTCTGCTTCTTCCTCTAAAATCCCCACAGCCTGCCCACAGACCTTACAAAGAGCATCTCATACCCAAATCCCAGTGCGGCTCAGTTGCCTTCTGTTCACCTAAAAGCCACATTTCACTTTCAAACTGAACCACACTTCCTAGTGGGAGGTGTCCCTGCCTGTGGCACAGGGGTGTTGGAACTGGCTGAGCTTTGAGGTCTCTTCCAACCTAAACCATTCTACGATTCTATGATAGTTCTGTTGAACTCCTCCACAAGGAACAAAAAGATAATGCTAACATTTCTGTTTGGTTTAGGTTGGTTACTTCCCACTCCTTCCTCCCAACAAAACTATTAGGATTGAAAGAGGAAGGGGCTCACAAAAGCAGGGAAGAGTGCTTGCAGCTGACGGGCTCAGAGACCTACCATTTCCTCCTTCTCCCCCATCCTGACAAGTTACTCTGGCAGCTTACACATTCTCCTTATCTTTTATACTCAGACCATTCTAATTTTGAGGCCATCCAGGCTCTAGATAGAGAGTTCCATGAGAAACAGGCAGGATTTACTTACCCATATATGCAGGAGATGTCAATCACAACATCTATCATATCACAGCAGAGCTCATAGGTTTGCATGTCCACGGGAGTGCTGTCTGTTGCAATGTAGATCTTACTGACTACATCAAACAAAAATGCCTTCTCAATCCCAGAATTCTATTAGAGAGAGGGGGAAAAAAAGACAGAGAAAGAAAAGTAAAGTGGAAGCCATATATTAAAAAATTAATACTGAGCTTTTTTTGGTGCCCCTATTTGCCTGTTGCACTTAAAAAAGCCAGGCTGAAGAATCAGAGAGTGGTCTGGGTTGGAAGGGTCTCCACTGCAGACAGCAGGGACATCCTCAACTAGATCAGGTTGCCCAGAGCCTTGTCCAGCCTCACTTTTGAGTATCTCCAGGGATGGGGTCACAACCACCTCCCTGGGCAACCTCTTTGCCTTTTATGTTCACATTGGGACAGCTGCCCAGGTGCAATCTCTTGATACCAGCAAGCAATGCTGCTGGTTTCAGTTAAGCAGTAGACATTTTTTCCCCTCTTTTATTTATTTTTTTTTTCCCCCAGGAAGCAGAGGCAGTTTATCTGCACAGAGTATGAGCTGGCATTCCTGGCTAGCCTCTGAGAGCTGTGAACAGGATACATTTCCAGCATGGAGAGGCTTTAATCAGCTTGGCCAGCTGACAAAACTACAGCTGCCATCACATTAGGCAGCCTCAGCATTATAGACTTGGCTTTTTAACCATCAGTGCTACAACAAGGCCAAGTGGAAGGTTCTGCACCTGGGTGGGTGCAATCCCAAGCACAACTGCAGGCTGGGTGGGGAATGGCTGAGAGCAGCCCTGAGGAACAGGACCTGGGGGTCTGGGCTGAGGAAAGGCTGAAGATGAGGCTGCAGTGTGAGTGCAGCCCAGACAGCAACTCTGTGCTGGGCTGCAGCAAGAGCAGCTGTGGGCAGCAGGGCAAGGGAGGGGATTGTGCCCCTTGGCTCTGCTCTCCTCACACCCCACCTGCAGCACTGTCTGCAGCTCTGCAGCCCCCAGCACAAGCAGCACATGGAAGTGGTGGAGCCAGTCCAGAGGAGGCCACCAAGATGCCGAGAGGGCTGCAGCAGCTCTGCTGTGAGGACAGGCTGAGAGAGTTGAGGCTTTGCAGCCTGGAGAAGAGAAGGCTGCCAGGAGACCTTAGAGTAGCCTTCCAGTATCTGGAGGGGGCTACAGGAGGGCAAGGGAGGAACGATTCACAAGGTCTTGTAATGACAGGACGAGGAGGAATGGGTTTAAAGTGACACAGGGGAGAGGAAACTGGATATTAGGAGGAAGTTGTTTGCAGTGAGGGTGGTGAGACACTGGCACAGGTTGCCCAGGGAGGTTGTGGCTGCTCCCTCCCTGAAGGTGTTGAAGGCCAGGTTGGATGAGGCCTTGAGCATCCTGTTCTAGTGGGAGGTGTCCCTGCCTGTGGCACAGAGGGTTGGAACTGGCTGAGCTCTGAGGTCCCTTCCAACCTAAACCATTCTATGATTCTATGTTTTCAGCTGACACCAAGCTCTGCCCTTACCAGCATGCACAACTGGTTGGCATGGCAAACATCTCAAAATGAAAACCCTTGAAACTGTCATTGCAGGTAAAGGCAGGAGTTGCAGCAGGCTGGAGTTCTGAGAGGGAATCATAGAATGGTTTAGGTTGGAAGGGACCTCAAAGCTCAGCCAGTTCCAACCCCCCTGTGCCATAGGCAGGGACACCTCCCACTAGAACAGGTCACTCAAGGCCTTAGAGAGGGAAAAACAACTTCTGGTTGTTAAATCTTATCCTACTGTCACTGGCATCTGAGGAATTTTAAAGTACATCTTACCTGTACAGCTGAAACTGTCACTGAATCACTCTTTATGTAACACATCACTTTAAAATTGCTTCCTTGTGAATGATGGCACTACAGGGCACAAGTTTCAGCTGCTTTGGGGTAAAATGATGTGTATTTTGGCAATGAGGTAGTTGAAATTCTAACAACATTTCTCAACTACAATGCATGTGATGAAGTAGAAGGCAGTTTCTGCATGACAAACCTGGTGGCCTTGTAAGAACAGGTCACAGCATGAATAGCTGAGGGGCAGCAACTGATGGCATTGACCTGGAGCTGAGCAAAGCCTTTGACACTGTCCCACACCACATCCTGGTCTCCAAGCTGGTGACACATGGGTGTGATGGGTGCAGCACCAGATGGAGACAGAACTGGCTTGATGGCTGCACCCAAAGAGTGGCTGCCAATGGCTCCATGGCCCAGGGGAGGGCAGTGACAAGCAGAGTCCCTCAGAGATCAGTCCTGGGACCAGTCTTGGTCAACATCTTTGTGGGTGCCATGGACAGAGGCCTTGAGTGCAGCCTCAGCAAGTTTGCTGAGCACCCCAAGCTGTGTGGTGCAGCAGGCAGGCTGGAGGGCAGGGATGGCATCCAGAGGGACCTGCACAGGCTGCAGAGGTGGGCACAAGACAACCTCAGGAGGTTCAACAAGACCAAAGGCAAGGTCCTGCAGCTGGATCAAGGCAATGCCAAGCAAAACTTCAGGCTGGGCAGTTCCTGGCTGGAGAGCAGCCCTGAGGAGAGGGACTTGGGGGTGCTGGTGGAGGAGAAGCTGAAGATGAGGCAGCAGTGTGCAGCTACACCTTGCTCCAGGTCATTAACAAACCAGATTTTACTCTATTTGGAGCTAAGAAACAGTTTGCTTTCACAACTGAACAGGAAAATTAGCATCTCTCTCTTTTTTTTTTTTCCAGCTTCCCATTAATTATTTAGAGACTTGCTCTTCCTTACAACCTCCATTTCACAGTCTAGACATTACTGCAGCTACCTTTAGGGTGTTCCAGAGACACAAGCAGCTGCCAGCAGACATTTAGGAAGTGTTTGATTGATCTGGGGGTTTGGTGCAAATTCTTAAACCAACTCTAGAGTGAGGAGAACCAATTCTAGGGTGTCTCTGGGCATGGCAGAGGATTGGAACTAGATGATCCTTCTGGTTCTTTCCAACCCTGACTGATTCTATGACTCTAGGGTGTCCCTGGACATGGCAGGGGATTGGAACTAGATGATCCTTGTGGTACCTTCCAACCCTGACTGATTCTAGGATTCTAGGGTGTCCCTGGGCATGGCAGGGGATTGGAGCCAGCTGATCCTTCTGGTTCCTTCCAACCCTGACTGATTCTATGATTCTATGACTCTAGGGTGTCCCTGGGAATGGCATAGGATTGGAACTGGCTGATCCTTCTGCTCCCTTCCAACCCTGACTGATTCTAGGATTCTAGGGTGTCTCTGGGCATGGTAGAGGATTGGAACTGGCTGATCCTTGTGGTCCCTTCCAACCCTGACTGATTCTAGGATTCTAGGGTGTCCCTGGGCATGGCAGGGGATTGGAACTGGCTGATCCTTCTGCTCCCTTCCAACCCTGACTGATTCTAGGATTCTAGGGTGTCTCTGGGCATGGCAGAGGATTGTAACTGGCTGATCCTTGTGGTCCCTTCCAACCCTGACTGATTCTATGACTCTAGGGTGTCTGGGCATGGCAGGGGATTGGAACTGACTGATCCTTGTGGTCCCTTCCAACCCTGACTGATTCTATGAATTCTAGGAAGCACTTCAGACAGCTCTGCATAGCAGGGGTCAGACTAAATGATGCTGCCTTAAGGATTGCTTTACAAAGCGTGTAAGTACTACTTGAACAAGCCACATGCAGCACAGAGCTGTGCAGCACTCAGATTAATGTGTGAGCAGCAAAGTGATGACCACTAAGCCACTTCAGCTGTCTCAGGAAATACCAAGAGCAGCTCAGCAAGGCTGTTCAGCAGGCAGGGAAGTGAGGCCAAGCTGCACTGTTGGGTGCATTTCAACTCAGTTCTGGGTCCTTTCTGAAGGGAAGTTCACATTGCTCCACAATCTCTCAGGAGGCAGGCAGCAGAGTGTCTGAGCATGCAGGTTGGACAGGTGGATCTACAGGCGAAGCAGGTAAGGAGTACTTACTGAAATGAAGATGTTGAGCAGGTTTTCCAGTGTTGGCAGCTGTGGAATCAGTTTCTGTACCACCTTGCTAAACGCTTCAAATATAGAATGATCATATATGCTTGTCAGATAAAAGCTGGAAAAAAATGTCACCACATTTTCCTTTTAGCCACACAACTGTGAAGATGAGGCACCTTTCAGAACATGAGTGAAATGAAATCTTGTCAAACAGCACCGTGCCCACACTTGTGCAATTATAGCCCTTGTGATCAGAGGTCACATGTCTGGATTGGAAGCAGAAGACTTCATCTTTACACACACACACACAAAATTATATCCTAGACACTGCAAACCAGACCTTGAGGTAGAATTTCATGGCTCAAATCCCACCTTGGTACTCCCAGAAAGTTATTTTTCCAGTTGTAGGAGAGGAATACTCTCGGGCATGCCTGGTTGTGATCTCCTTTCTGAAAGCTTTGGGCCCATTTATCAGTGCAATGAGGCAGTTAAGAAATTAAGAGCTCCAAAAAGCTGGCAGGCTTCTCTTTTTAATGTGTTTGTCCTTGGCTTGAAGTGATTAAAAAAAAAGGTATGGCATCTTGATGCCCTCTAGCTCCCATTCTGCAGAAGTCCACTGCTTTTCATGATTTGCTTTATCACAGTGAAGGTGGTGAGGCACTGGAACAGGTTGCCCAGGGAGGTTCTGGCTGCTCCCTCCCTGGATGTGTTCAAGGCCAGGCTGGATGAGGTCTTGAGCGTCCTGATCTAGTGGGAGGTGTCCCTGCCTGGGGCACAGGGGGGATGGAACTGGATGATCTTTGAGGTCTCTTCCAACCTAAACCATTCTATGATTCTGTGATTCTATGATAAGGCAAAGGCACAGCACCAGACTGTGCCTTTGGACCAAGGGGTTCCAAGCAGACTGCAGCAGTGAGGATTGGGAGGGGACTGTGAGGCAGAGAGGCTTCAAAGAAGGCAAAACCTATGTGGGTGGCATATACTGGCTGGAGCCCTACTGGTTGCTGCCACTGTGCAAGCAACTGGTTTCAAGAGAGCAGCAGCAAGAACTGGTAGGACCTCTGGCATATTTGTGTTCTGTGTCTAAGTACATCTCCTCTCTGTCTTCCACTCCAAGACAGAAATGAGACATAATATGGCACAGGTCAAATGCAATGTGTCTAACTGTCCTGTTCCATCATCTGGCACAGGTCAAGTGCAATGTGTCCAACTATCCTGTTCCAATATCTGGCACAAGTCAAATGCAATGTGTCCAACTATCCTGCTCCATCATCTGTCACACGTCAAATGCAATGTGTCCAACTGTCCTGTTCCATCATCTGGCACAAGTCAAATGCAATGTGTCCAACTATCCTGCTCCATCACTTGGCACAGGTCAAATGCAATGTGTCTCACTGTCCTGTTCCATCAACTGGCACAGGTCAAGTGCAATGTATCCAACTATCCTGCTCCATCATCTGGGACAGGCCAAATGCAATGTGTCCAAAAGTCCTGTTCCATCAACTGGCACAGGTCAAATGCAATGTGTCCAACTATCCTGCTCCATCACTTGGCACAGGTCAAATGCAATGTGTCTCACTGTCCTGTTCCATCAACTGGCACAGGTCAAATGCAATGTGTCCAACTACCCTGTTCCATCATCTGGCACAGGTCAAATGCAATGTATCCAAAAGTCCTGTTCCATCATCTATCAAAAGCTTGCTGCCTGCTACTTCAAGAGAACAGAAAATGAGTCAAACAAGCTCCTCTCCTCTTTAGCATTCTCTCCACAGCAGCCTTCCTCACCTGAGGTGAATCTTCTCCAAGCCAGCATCTGCAAGGTCGTCGTTTGCCCTCTGGTGAATGTCTCTCTGTGTTTCAATCTTGTGATCATCAGACAACCCATCCACTTTATGGATAAAGATTTCAAAGTTGATCTCTGGGTTCACTTTGTAGGCTCTGGTCACAGTAAGATGCAGGCGAGCCAAAGCTTCCATGTAATCATCCTAATGAAGGAAAAAAAGAAGAGCTTTTAAAATACCTATAAAATTGGATAGTGACTACAATTCAACACCACCACCTCTTTATTTTTCCCCCTAATTAAAAGAATTCCTGATGAAATGTGTGAATTTTCCATTTCATACAGAGAAACCTCAGCCTACACCCAGCAGGTCCACCAAAACCATGCTGTAGGAACTCAGGAAACTGAGATGCTTAAAGCAAATTGGTAAACTTTTGAAGGCACTACACAAGGGGAGATGAGAAATAAACAAGCAGCTCTTCAAGTTGCAAGGACTCTCTCTTTAACTCTGGTTTTGATGCAGCCCATTTACTTGCTTTGAAAAAAAAATAAATCATAGAATCATAGAATGGTTTAGGTTGGAAGGGACCTCAAAGCTCAGCCAGTTCCAGCCCCCCTGTGCCATAGGCAGGGACACCTCCCACTAGAACAAGTTGCTCAAATAGAGTCATAGAATGGTTTAGGTTGGAAGGGAGCTCAAAGCTCAGCCAGTTCCAGCCCCCCTGTGCCAGAGGCAGGGACACCTCCCACTAGAACAGGTCGCTCAAGGCGTCATCCAACCTGGCCTTCAACACCTTCAGGCAGGGAGCAGCCACAACCTCCCTGGGCAACCTGTGCCAGTGTTTCGTCACCCTCACTGCAAACAACTTCCTCCTAGCATCCACTTTCAACCTCCTCTCTGCCAGTTTAGACCCATTCCTCCTCGTCCTGTAATTACAAGACTTTGTGAACAGTCCCTCCCCAGCCTTCCTGTAGGCCCCCTTCAGATACTGGAAGGCTAATCTAAGGTCTCCTGGAAGCCTTCTCTTCCCCAGGCTGCAGAGCCCCAACTCCTTCAGCCTGTCCTCATAGCAGAGCTGCTGCAACCCTCTCAGCATCTTGGTGGCCTCCTCTGGACTGGCTCCAACAGTTCTATGTCCTTCCTGTGCTGGGGGCTCCAGAACTGCCTTTCCTTTCCAACCCATTAGTCTATCGCTGAAGAAAGAAAAGAAGGTAGCTTAAAGCCCCCCCTTGTTTTTTTGTTTTTTACCTGAGAATCAATAACAAATATCAGTGCTCCAGTGCCTCTGAAAATCATCTCGTAGTCAAAGGTAGGGTCAAAGAAGTCGATTTGCCCAGGGAAATCCCATATCTGAAAGTTGACAAAGGAGCTGTTGGAAACGTCCTCCCTGCAGATCTTGTTGGTGCTCTCCAAGAAGAGAGTCTCATTCGGTGACATTTTGTGAAAGACAACTTTCTGAATGGAAGACTTCCCACTTCTCCTCAAGCCCATCAGCAGGATTCTTGGCTTCACTTCAGTGCTGAAGGGATCACTGAAATCCAAAACTGAACAAAAAGGTCACAGAAAAAGCAAAGTAAGCATCCTGAGGAAATATAATTAACAGCAGCCTGACAAAATGCAATTTGACATTGATCTTCATGACATTTTTACTTGGATTTATAGAATCACAGAATCATAGAACGGTTTAGGTTGGAAGGGACCTCAAAGCTCAGCCAGTTCCAACTCCCCTGTGCCATAGGCAGGGACACCTCCCACTAGATCAGGTCACTCAAGGCCTCATCCAGCCTGGCCTTGAACACCTCCAGGGAGGGAGCAGCCACAACCTCCCTGGGCAACCTGTGCCAGTCTCTCACCACCCTCACTGCAAACAACTTCCTCCTAACATCCAGTTTCAGTCTCCCCTCTGCCAAGGTTACCAACTTTCAAGCTCAGGGAGGGGTGCTACAGGCATTTCATGTAAATCATAGAACCATAGAATCAGTCAGGGTTGGAAGGGACCCTCCAGAATCTCTAGAATCATAGAGTTAATTCAGCTGTCACTTTTTTATGGATGTCTCTCCCATATTGTCCAAGCCTCCAGCAGTCCCTGGTCCCCTTTCCCAAAGGGCACTGAGGCTGGCTCCTGCTCCAGGCTGTTTCACAGCTGAGCACTCACTCAGCCCCATGCTGACTGCTTTGCATTTCCCCAGCCAGGATTTGAATCACAGAATCCTAGAATCAGTCAGGGTTGGAAGGGACCAAAAGGATCAGCCAGTTCCAACCCACCTGCCATGCCCAGGGACACCCTACCCTAGATCATAGAATTATAGAATCACTCAGGCTTGGAAAGGACCACAAGGATCAGCCAGTTCCAACCCCCCTGCCATGCCCAGGGACACCCTACCCTAGAGCAGGCTGCCCACAGCCTCTGCCAGTCTGGCTGCAAACACCTCCAGGGATGTGTCCCCAACCACTCCTCTGGGCAACCCATTCCAGGCTCTCACCACTCTCATGCTCAACAACTTCCTCCTCACATCCAGGCTGAATCTCCCCACCTCCAGCTTTGCTCCATTCCCCCTAATCCTGGCACTCCCTGACACCCTATCCCAGATTATAGAATCATAGAATCAATCAGGGTTGGCAGGGACCACAAGGATCATCCAGTTACAACCCTCCCTGCCATGCCCAGGGACACCCTACCCTAGAGCAGGCTGCCCACAGCCTCTGCCAGAATGGCCAGAAACACCTCCAGGGATCTGGCCCCAAACACCTCTCTGGGCAACCCATTCCAGGCTCTCACCACTCTCATGTTCAACAGCTTCCTCCTCACATCCAATCTTGTTACCACCTGTAAAAGTTTGTTCTCCAGTAATAAGATTACAGCATATCCCCTGCCTATCTGCAGAACAAAGGTCTGGGAACACAGAGCTTCATTGTGCTGCCAGCCCCTGCTTGAAACTGATACCACTAAGCCAAGACATTTCCAAGGGCTGATGTGTTGCAGTAAAATAAAGATACTTATGGGAGTGAAACTATAACATTACAGCTCTCAGGACAGAAAGCTGTGAGCACACCAGTTCCAGGTACCTCTCATCAAAACAGTCTAAATTAACCATTCAGTTGGCCTAGCACATTAACATGTCCCTTAATGCAGAGTTGAAAGCTGTTACTGCAGGGAGATGTAAAAATGGTTTATAACAGCTCTGTCGTAGCCTGCCTGAAGTGTCAACTCAAAAGAAGGAGTTGCCAATGCTGGAATCTGCAGAGTGAGGCTCACAGCAAACAGTGGTCAGGTTAAAATGCTGGCTGGTCCCACAGGCTAACCATACAAGCTGTCAGGCAGACCTTCTGGTGGAGGAGAAGCTGAAGCTGAGGCAGCAGTGTGCACTTGCAGGGCAGAAAGGCAAGCAGAGGCTGGGCTGCAGCAGGAGCAGTGTGGGCAGCAGGGCCAGGGAGGGGATTGTGCCCCTCTGCTGTGCTCTGCTGAGAGCCCACCTGGAGTAGTGCATCCAGTGCTGGAGCCCCTGGGACAAGAGGGATGCGGAGATGCTGGAGGTGTGCAGAGAAGGGCCATGAGGATGCTCAAAGGGCTGCATCCAGTTCTGCAGGCCCTATTACAAGGGGGGTGTGGACATGCTGGAGCTTGTCCAGAAGAACCAGTCTTAAATGTGGTCTTTTGTTATGCTCTTACCATATAAAGGAAAAAAAAAAAAAAGGACATTATTTTTTCCACTCTGAGATACTGAAAGTTAGAATCATAGAATCAGTCAGGGTTGGAAGGGACCACAAGGATCATCCAGTTCCAACCCCTCCTGCCATGCCCAGGGACCCCCTACCCTAGAGCAGACTGCCCACAGCCTCTGCCAGCCTGGCCAAAAACACCTCCAGGGATCTGACTCCAAACACCTCCCTGCAGGGGCAACCCATTCCAGCCTCTCACCACTCTCATGCTCAGCAACTTCCTCCTCACATCCACTCTGAATCTCCCCATCTCCAGCTTTGCTCCATTCCCCCTAGTCCTGTCACTCCCTGATAGCCTCAAAAGTCCCTCCCCAGCTTTTCTGTGGCCCACTTCAGATCCTGGAAGGCCACAAGAAGGTCACCTGGGAGCCTCCTCTTCTCCAGCCTGCACAGCCCCGACTCTTTCAGGCTGTGCTCACAGCAGAGATGCTGCAGCCCTCTCAGCATCCTCGGGGCCCTTCTCTGCACACCTCCAGCATCTCCACATCCCTCTTGTCCCAGGGGCTCCAGCACTGGATGCACTACTCCACTTCTTCCTCTCAATATCCAATCTAAACCTCCCCTGACACAACATGAGGCCATTTCCTCTTGTCCTACCATTAGTAATTCAGGAGAAGAGACCAGCACCAGCCTCTCCACCACCTCCTTTTAAGTAGTTGTAGAGGGCAATAAGGTCCCCTCTCAGCCTCCTCTTCTCCAGACTAAACGACCCTGGCTCCCTCAGCTGCTCCTCAGAGGTGATGTCCTCCAGACCTCTCCCCAGCCTCACTGCCCTCCTCTGCACCTGCTTTAGCACCTCAATGTCCCTCCTAAACTGTGGTGACCAAAACTGGACACAGTACTCCAGGTGTGGTCTCACAAGTGCTGAGTACAGGGGCATGATCACCTCCCCACTCCTGCTGCTCACACCATTTCTGATCCAGGCCAGGATGCTGTTGGCCTCTTTGGCCAGCTGGGCACACTGCTGGCTCACGTTCAGCTGCTGTCCACCAACAGCCCCAGCTTCTTTTCCACCAGGCTGCTCTCCAGCCACTCCTCCCCAGCCTGTAGGGCTGCTGGGGGTTCTTGTGGCCAAAGTGCATCACTTGGCCTTGTTAAACCTCAAGCTCTTCCTAAAGTATGAGGTTCCTCACAGCCCTCAGAAACCAAGAGCAGGATGAGCCAGCCAGGAGGGCACAGAACCCTTCTCATGTCTGTTTGTGCCTCCTAAGCTTCAGCTAGATTGAATTAGGACTTCTCAACTAAAGGTCTTATGGTGGTAACATCAAACATCCCCTGGCACCATCTGCTGGCTTCTGAGTGCTTGTGCCTCTCAAAGTGTGTTCGTGCCAGCAAAGTGACTGACAGGAGGTGAAAAGTGATTATTGGTGGGATCCTATCCACTTAAAATACACTTGAAAGGCCTTGACAGGCACTGCCACTCACTGTGCTCATCAATTGTCACACGTGTCACATGCAGAGAGTAGTGACCAAGGGCACAATGTCCACCTGCAGACCAGTGCCAAGTGGTTCTCTCGGGGTCAGTGCTGGCACCAGTGCTGTGGAACATCTTTGTCAGTGCCATGGGCAGAGGAATCAGTGCAGCCTCAGCAAGGCTG
Source organism: Psilopogon haemacephalus (assembly GCA_013396835.1). Taxonomy (NCBI): domain Eukaryota; kingdom Metazoa; phylum Chordata; class Aves; order Piciformes; family Megalaimidae; genus Psilopogon; species Psilopogon haemacephalus. The sequence continues at coordinate 37,040 of VWZI01010443.1, forward strand.
AAGCTGGCACCAAGCTGTGTGGCACAGGAGACTTGCTAGAGGGCAGG
>VWZI01010445.1:0-28925 GCA_013396835.1 Psilopogon haemacephalus
TTCCAACCTAGACCATTCTATGATTCTATGATTCTATGAATTATTCTTTCAAGTAATATTTTTGTATATGTGATTTGTGATTATTTGCATGCTCCTCACCAAAGTATGATCCTATTTTATTTCCTTCCTCTTATGTTCTAAGGATGTGATTAATGAAAACAAAATATAAAACTGAGACAAAGGAAGTGATATTAATTATATTGAGACAAAGTACTACTACTCAGTGTGTATAAGGTTTTTTAATAATAGTTTCACCCAGTATCAGTGGTTCCCATACGCTTCTGCACTTGTTCCATGGCATGGCTGAACAGCTAGGTAGGTCATTTGCCACACAACATAAAAGAATTCAGTCTTTTTGAAGTGGGGAATCAAAGCCTACAAGCCTATCAGTAATTCATACGATAATTCCATCTTTGCATAATCAGAGAGATTAGCTGCCAGCAGCCTGTTTATGTGCAAGAGCACAGGAACATATTTGAGTTAGTTTTCCTCATTAAGCCTATAAAATTCTATATTTTTATATGTTTTGATCAGTAAAACACATTTTGAGGAGGAATAAATACATTTCTTAAACTAAATATATTTTCCTTTTTAGTGATGCATGAATACCAATCTGACATTTTCTTATGATAGGTAGCCAAGAGCAAATTGAGGTTTCTTTGTATGATTGGTAGACAAGGTAAAAAGCTGGAATTTGGTACTGTGTTCATGGAGCTGATCACTAAATGTGTTTGACCTCTTTAACGCTTAGATCAGTTCAGCTATAAAATGGGACATTAGGAAGACATGACTGAAAACAGATGTTGTAGCACAATAGATACAGTTTCCATAAACAAATCAGAGTCAAAACCCTTGTGAAATTGTATGTAAGTATTGTAAAACAGTAGTAGGAGAAACGGATTTGTGATACTTTTATTTTATTAAGTAACCAAGCAAAGGTTCACAGAGATATGTTGCTATGGTTCCAGTGCAACTCTGCAGTGAGAAGTTAAGTAGCATGACATCACATATTTCTTGAGGGAAGAAACCCACCATAGAACAACAAACACGAAATCCATAGGACCTACTGTAATAAAAAGCAATCTAGTAAGGAATTAGCCAAAATGACAAGGTGAAATATCAGATAACTTGGGCATTTTATTGGCATCTCAAATAATTATAGAAACTAAAGAAATAGTAAGTAATTCTCACACTCTTCACGTTATTGACTCTTTGATAGACTTTATCACAGAATTATAGACTCATAGAACTGTTGAGATTGGATGAGGCCTTTGAGCCACTACGACTAAACCAGGCCCCTCAGCACAGCATTCACACATCTTTTAAATACCTGAAGGAATGGTCACTCCACCACCACCCTGGGCAGCCTGTTACAATGCCTGAGAACCCCTTCTGTGAAGTAATCCTTCCTACCCAAACCTCCCTTGCAAACAACTTGAGGCCATCTCGCCTTGTCACTTGTTCAGTTTGAGAAGAGACCGTCTCCCACCCCACTCCAACCTCCCACCAGGGAGCTGCAGAGGGCAATGAAGTGTCCCCTGAACCTCCTCCTTTGAAGACTAAACAACCCTCAGCCATTCCTCACAACTCTTGTGTTCAACAGCCTTCACTATCTTGGTTGTTCTTTGGACACACTCCAGCACCTCAATGTCCTTCCTGTACTGAGGAGCCCAAAATCAAGTCCAACTGTTACATCAATGAGTCCAGCCATCGGCACTAAGGAGGTGTTTAACAGCTGCTATGTCCTTGGATGCAGTGCTTTGTGTAGGGCTGTTGGTTCTTAGGCTCTGTTTCTTCTGGGTTATTAAGCTTTTCTTTGTATTTTTTTGGTCTATAACTTGCAGTAGCCTGAGAAGGTTGTGTGTTACACTGCTGGTGGTTTCTGTTTCAGCGGCCAGAGGGAAGTCTGGTGTCCATTTGGATTCAGCAGTTAGTTTCACTGTTTATATTGGTTGTTGTCTCTTAATCACTTATCTTTTTTCCCATTTAACAACTACTTTTGTGTTCCTCACATGTCAGTCTTGGCTCAGCAAACTGGAGGTGACTTAAAAACATGATGGGTAGGGAAGAGACTGGTGGGAGTTTTTTTTGCCTCTTCTTCATAAGTAATGCTTTTCCTCTGACAGCTGGTTTAGAATGACAGTTTTGCTTGCATTAGGGGGATCTGTGTGACTGTACCCACTAACACAAGCAGTTATGGGACACATTTTCTTACTGCTTTTTCTGACATCCCTTTGAGATCACTGGTGCTGCATTTGGAGCACTTCACCAGTACCTCAGTTCCTAGGTAGAATTTGGATGATTGAAAACAATGCTTTCTTGGCCCATGCTGGATAAACCTTCATTCCATGCATGCTTGACTGAGATATGTCGTATCTCAAATGAGATAAATACTGCTTGCAATTGTCCCACTAAGAACTTTGCCCTAAGAACTCTACCAGGTTGCAGTATGGGAAATGTGAAGGGCTGAGCCTGCTGGCTACCTGATCTTTGCTACCTGTCTGCTGCTGCCATGACAGGCTGATGGAGAGGCTTCCCCTTCAATCTTAAAAATGTAAAGGCTAAACTTAAAATGACTGATTCTTGCTTCACTTTTCAGACTTTTGTTGTTTCATCTGGTATAGGATGAAACACAGGTACAATTGAAGAAGCTAAGCCTTTTCCACCTGGAGAAGTCTAAAAGGGGGCTCATCACAATATTCCAGTACTTCAGAGATGGATACAAAGAGGTTAAAAATTCTCTTTTCACAAGGAGCTATATGGGGAAGAGGTGATTGGGTACAATCAGTGTGCCTTCACCAAGGGCAGATACTGCCTAAGAAACCTATGAACAGGTAACACTATTAATAGATGAGGGGTGAGCAACTGATGTAATTTACCTGGACCTGAGCAAAGCCTTTGATGCTCTCCTGCACCACATCCTGGTCTCCCTGTCATAGAATCACAGAATCATAGAATCAGTCAGGGTTGGAAGGGACCACAAGGATTATCTAGTTCCAACCCCCCTGCCATGGGCAGGGACACCCTACCCTAGATCATGCTGGCCAGAGCCTCATCCAGCCTGGCCTTAAACACCTCCAGGGAAGTGGCCACAACTACCCCCTGGGCAACCCATTCCAGGGTCTCACCACTTTCATGGTGAAGAACTTCCTCCTCACATCCAACTGAATCTCCCCACCTTCACTATGCTCCATTCCCCCTAGTCCTGTCACTACCTGATAGCCTAAAAAGTTCATGGCAGGAGGGTTGGAACTGGATGATCCTTGTGGTCCCTTCCAACCCTGACTGATTCTATGATTCTATGAATGGGCAATGGACAAATGTTGCACTGAGATTTCATCTTGCTATAAGAGAGACATTTTTTTTTAAAGTCATAATAATCATTTATTGAAATAACCTTCCCTGGAATGTGGTAGCGGCCTCATCACTTGTGGTCTGCAGTTGGACAGAGTCCTACATAGTTTTATCTGGGCTGTCTTTTCCATGAAAGATTGAACCATGATCTTTTGAGGTCTCTTCCAACCTGGGCTTTTCAGTACTTAAGAAAGTACTGATACTTAAAATTTCTTTCTAGCATCTTATCATCGAGTAATGATATTATAGCATTAATAATACCTTTCTGAATTCAAACTATTAGTTTACTGATACAGTAATAGTTTACAGTTCATTATTAACATAATTTTGGAACTTCTCTCAGATCGTTTTAACTCAGTATGAAAATAATCTAAAAAGCTAAAGCTATCTCCATAAATATTGGCAGGCAATCTGAGCTAAATGTGGTTTTGTGTTTTGAAACATTACTATGCCATTAGCTCTCTCTTTATCAAGGAATCTATGTTGTGCACACTGCATGATTTCAGAGCTAACAACTACCCAATTTCATAGAATCAGAGAATGTCAGGGGCTGTAAGAGAACTCAAAACATCATCCAGTTGACTCCCCTGACACAGCAGGATCACCTGTACCAGATCACACAGGAACACATCTAGGCAGGTTTTGAATATCTCCAGAGAGACTCCACAACCCCTCTGGGAAGCCTGTTCCAGTATTTTGTCACACTCACAGTGAAAAAATTCCTCCTTATTTTTACATTAAACTTCCTATGCCTCAACTTCCACCCATCGCCCCTTGTCCTGTTACTGTGCATCATCAAGAAGAGCCTGGCTCCATTCTCCTGACACTCACCCTTGGCATATTTACGAACATTGATGAGGTCACCTCTCAGTCTCTTCTTCAAGCTAAAGAGCCCCAGCTCCCTCAGTCTCTCCTTGTAACAGAGATGTTCCATTCCCTTAATCATCTTCATGGCTCTGCACTGAGCTCTTTCAAGCCTTTCTATGTCCCTCTTGAACTGGGTGGCGCAGAGCTGGACAGAGTACTCCAGATGTGGCCTAATCAGGGCAGAGTAGAGAGGTAGGAGAATTTCTCTTGACCTACTAGCCACAATCCTTCTAATACACCCCAGAATGGCATTGGCCTTCCTGGTCACAAGAACACATTGCTGGCTCATGGTCAGCCTCCCATCAACTAGGACCCCTGAATCCTTTTCACCTTCACTGCCTTCCAACAGGACAGCCCCCAACCTATACTGATACCTGGGGTTGTTCTTTCCCAAGTGCAAGACTCTACACTTGCCCTTGCTGAATTTCATTACATTTCTTCCTGCCCAACCCTCCAATGTGTCCAAGTCCTGCTGAATGGCAGCACAGCCTTCTGGTGAGGCAACCAGTGCATCCAGTTTGGTGTCATCAGCAAAGTTGCTGACAGTGCACTCTGTGCCCTCATCCAGGTTGCTGATGATACAAAGAAGTGATTAGACTTTTTGCATTGAAGAGATCAGATATTCCTGCAGTGTTGTTTCTTTACAAGAGAAGTTTCTATAGTGAGCAAGATCAGTCTGAGTTTGGGGTAGGGAGAGAAATACATATGAAACATGAGAATTAGCTATGGAAGTTACCAACATACCCCCCTGAATTTACACATACATAGTAAGCTTTCTCTCTGTAATGACAAGTGAAATCCATCAGTCAAAGACTAATTTCTTTACATGGTCTACATATTGCAACTTGTCTTCTGTTGCTCTCAAAATCCTACTAATGTACGAGGAAGCAATGTATCTTATACTTGAGGCTAAAAAAAAATAGTGTTTGTGGAATTAAAATCAAAGATAAGAACTTACTCTTTGTGGAATTAAAAGCTTATGTGTCAAATAATAATTTTTGTTCACAAGTAATTATTGCAGGAAAAGAATAATTATATGCAGGAAAGACACCATTAATATAGCTAATATACATGTTTTCTTCAATTTCTAGCCCTTTTCCTGGTATTATGCTGCCTTGCTCTTCAGGGCCCTAAAATCGATAGTTTCATTCTGCTCATAATGTGAGTTTTCAGCACCTACAATCATTTACTGGGAAGAATGTGGTGTTCATCTTAATAGTAGGATTTATTTGGGATCTTCTCCATGTGTTTTCTAATACACTTTTACACCTTTTCTCTTTCTTCATTATTCTGCAACAACATATTGCATCGAAATGTACTGTTTATGGAGTCTTTTGGGTGTGTTAGGCACTATTTTCCTTTTTATTAGGTATGGGTTTGTTCAGTTCCAGGTCTGCATTGCTGTGATTGACTGTAGGGGAGTTGTGTACAGCTGTGGGGTCTCCTGTGCTGTCCTGTGCCTATGTCTCATACGTTATCAAAAATCTTTAAAAAATCTTAATGTAGTTGTATGTATCCTATATACTACCTGCTAAGAAAACTGTGAGGAATCTGATCTTGTGCTTCAGGTCAAGGACTGAGCAGTCGCATTTCTACCTGTATAGAAAACTTCTTTAATCACAGTCTTTCTTGTACGTTTAAAAAAAAAATAAATTTTATATTAGACTTTTTCTCAGATATTTCTCTTCTTGGACCTGTGTCCTGATTCTGCTGGGACAGAGTCAGAGGCCAGCCATTAACTGTTGTGAGCCAGCCAGGGCATCTGACTGAAGTTGAATTACAGGGGTATCCCATGCTGTGAGAATGACAAAGTATAGAGAAGGAAGTTTATTTAGCCTCTTACTAGAGGCTCCTTGTTCTCCTTCTATCTCCTGCTTTTGAGGATTGCCTTCCCTGATATTGTGACTGCTGCAGTATAACTTTATATGCTATTTACATTTAGCTATTTAATTGAGTATCTTTCCATTTCAACCTATGGGTTTACTTTTCCTGGTTCTTTTTCTCTGCTGGGAAGGGGTAATTTGGTGATAGAGTAACTGCTATACTTCAACCTCAGGTGTGGGGTAAGTGTAGTCAGACAACCTGGTACAGATATCACTCAAATTCTTTGTCATATTTGTGTGTATATTTTTATTTAGATTACATATACTGAAACTTAAAACTTTTTATCTCTATACTGTACACAGGTTAAATGTTGATATGTAGGTGATTCAGCATTGGGAAAAAAAAAAATGATATTAACCTTGACAAAGATACAGTTTAATTTATCCTGGCATTATGGTGTTCTCTGTTTGTAACTTGAAAAATGGATACCTCAAATTTATTTGAGCTTCCTTGTCCAAAGCTTAGCAGTTTATGACATCAGAGATAGATCCCAATGATACATATGCAGTGAGGTTTTGAGAACTCAGCTACGCTTTTGGATGGATTTATAATAATTGCATTTGACTAGAGATTATAGGTCTCATTGGGTTGTTCTTCTGAAGCATTTCTAGGCAGCAATAGACATAAAGCAAAAGGCCATTGAGATTGCTTATATGCATCCCTAAAGGTACTTTGAGATGGCTGAAGTGGATTTTGGAACTTCATTTTTTGTTTCTTTGCATTTTTTGTTGTTGTTTTAACAGATGGTGTAATTTACATCCTCTTCTTTTTAAGGGTTGTCTTCTTCATCTTGAGGCATTCTAGTCTATTTTTGTGAAAATCCTGTTTGCTCATTAAAACTGGCTGGGTTGGGTTTTTTTTTTCCCCTCTTTATTTCAGTTATGCTCTGACCTATCTTTCACTCCTATTGTGTGGTAATTTTTCAAAGGATTATTTGCCTAATAAGCTTGATAATGCCTTACATACGTGGCCTTGGATAGTTCTAAAAAGGCTCTTCCCTCCCTTTTATATAATACCTTAAAAATTGTTTCTCTGATACTACAAAAATAATTGGTAATATAGCATAATGATTAATTTGTTACACCATATTACCCAAGTTTTCTTTTGCAAAGATAATGTAAAATCAGCCCAAAACTTAGACTAATCTAAAAATGACATTTAATATAGGTACTTTATTCTGTAAGACATGGAGTTTGGTCTCAGGAAAACAGTTCACTGACATCCCTGAAGCATAGAACCCTTTCCTCTAAAATACCAAGATGTGGAGGCAGAGATAATTCTTCAAATCCTTCATTTCACAGCTATGGCGCTTCTCTGAAAAAGAACAGCACTCAGAAGAAACCACTGTGCCTATTTTAAATGTGGACCAATGGGTTGTGATTTTCTGCTGGAGACCTTTAAAACCAGTCAGGGCCAGATTCAAAGAAGGATAGAAAGATGGCTAGGGAACTCCATTAATGAATTCTCTTGTGCAAATATCTTTATTCTTCAGATTTATTACTGAATTGCTGTTTCTTAAATGAAGAAACAAGGGCAGAAGTAGCAATATATAATTATTTTACCATGTTTTCTGGTAGCTGTTATGCCTGTTCTAAAAAAAGATGAAGTTTGTTGTGTGTTAGAAGATGATGGCTTCTCATGATATCTCTTTTCTTTGTCTTCTACACACTTGAAAGAGAAATTGCACAATAAAAACATAAGTTGGTAGACTCTATGTGTCTTTGGAGATATTTGCAAAGGGTAGGGGTACCTATCTATTTAAACATGGCTGTATACACTGATACAGGCAATTGTTAACTGGATTTTCCAACAATGGCCTGCCTAGTCATAAGTCAGCTCCAGCACAGGAGCTGCCAAGCTTAATTTGTGCAACACTGTGTCTAATACAGAGCATTCCACTTCTACAAGTCCAGAAGATGTACCAATAATTCTTGGTATTCTTCTATGGTAACCCTACTTTATGGATGGCAGTCAAAGACCAGATATGACTTGTTTAGTGGCCATATGGAAAATCTCTAAGGTATGATACATAATCACCTAATTTCCAAGCTAGCACAATGGTCATTAAACAACTATGCATTTTCTTTACTTGAAGTTACCCACTCTAATATTCATGTCCCTTTAAACTAAAATCTGACTTTTCCATCAAGAAGGTAAAGGATTTAAATTCATCTAATTTAAGATCTTTTAAGGTATGAAAATAGAGAAAAGAGAGTAAAATTCCTCTAAACACATAAAGATCTGCTTAGACTCATTTTTTTGATCTTAATGGTGAGAGACATACATAGAATTAGGGTCATGAGAACTTGTGATCATTAAAAACTGTTCAGCAGGTTATACAGATAAGTCTAATTAGGATAACAACCTCCTGCTCAAATGCTTTTTCATTATGTTAGATTATTTAGTCTTTTTTGTCCTGTTATGGTAATTTCGGAGTTACACACACACTGATTCACCAGACTAACTCAGTTGGCTGGAATTTAAGGATGAATCTATATTTTACAGTGTAGCACAAATTTACAAGCATATATATAAAATATATACAGATATTTACAGTTATAAGCAAGTTAAAAGTAATATGGAAGTTCAAAAACCCTCCCAAATAGCAGAATCTCTCAGGAGGGCTCCAAACTAACACCCTCCTGAGTCCCACACACTCCCTTATCTCAGAAGGTTTACATGCAGGGATGAGCTGCAAAAGCAAAGCTGACAAAAGTTTAGAAGGAGAATGATTAGGTTGAGTTACACAGATTCAGGCAGAGATAGTTAATACATCAAGCAGCAGCCAAAGACTACCTTACTTTATTTATGTTTTTTTGTTTTTATATCTCTCAGCAGAACAAATGAGTGATATATACATCATTATTATTTTCTTTTCTCAGCTAATGATCTCATTTCTCTTATTAAAATATTCCAATTAGCCTCAAACAAGCACACTTATGTTGCTGTTGTGATAAATAAAGCAGTTGCAAAGTTTTACCTCAGATGAATCTGCATTTTAAGGAAATATTTCAATATGGACATTATGGAGTTATTTATTGATATCCTTTATGATGAAAAGAAATTAGTGTCACTCATTCCACATGTTGTTTGGCTACTGACAGTTGTTATTGAAATTGTAGTCATCAATAATCTCCATTGGAAGGTGCTGTCACCTACAATGGAACACTTAGAACCTCCTTATTTTAGTTTCACTATGGCTATACCATAAAGTATTTATTTTTATTTGCTCCTAAACCACTATGGTTATCTCTAAATGAGTGGAGTTTTTTGTTCAGAAATGTAGCTGTAGAGTCATTTGCAGCTTTTCTTAATATGTAGCAAGCAGAACAAATATACAGCTTTGTTATGACAACTAGGCACTTAACTTCAAATGATAGAACAAGAAAGGGAGAAGCAGCTGAAGTTATTTCACATCATAGTACAAATATTGATAAAAGGAATAAATGTCAAACCAATTTAAATGAAGTTGAATCTAGCTAGTGCAACTCAATACTTGACAGAAGGACAAGTCAAGGGCGTACTGTATTCATTACTAGTACTTAAGGTCCAAGATCTAGTTCATCAAACAAAATTTTTAAAAACAACAAAAAAATTGCAATATCAAAGTTCACAGGAAGACCAAAGCAATCAAGAAATAATATTGAAGTGTTCCAAATGTGTATCAGTTCAAACACTATAGATTTTTTTAATGAAAAACACTTATAAATTAAACATTAATGAGTAAAACCACTTTTAAAAAAATGTTTTTACTTCAAAGGTTTGCAAAATGCAGTGATGCCCTACTTGAGAAGTTTCTTTTAAAGTATATCCAATTAAACACAGCACCCACCTGGGAAGCACTTGGAACAAAACTAAACAGATCTCAAAGACTTTGAAAGGTATTTTTTTTTAAAGTTTAATATAGAAATTTTTACAAAACAAATTTAAACCTGAGTTATATAATTTTCCTTTCATACCCACATGCTAATAATTTCTGACAAATGTATACTGAAGAAAATGCATGATAGATTATGGACATTTTTACTAAAAATTCCTAGAAAATAAAGATTCTGAATATAATATAGATCTTTGTTTTTCTTCTTCCTCCTTATGTGTGAGGTAATCTCATATACAAAGGAACCTTGGTGGAGCTGGGAGTTTCATTTAAGTGGGTGCTCTGAATTGCTCTGCGAATGTCTTTCCAAGTGGAGGCTAGTGACAAGAGGAGTCAGGGATCAGTCCTGGGACCAGTCTTGTTCAATATCTTTGTCAGTGACATGGACAGAGGCATTGAGTGCACCCTCAGCAAGTTTGCTGATGACACCAACCTATGTGGTGCAGCAGGCATGCTAGAGGGCATGGATGCCAACACAGAGACCTGGGCAGGCTGGAGAGGTGGGCACAAGCCAACCTCATGAGGTTCAACATGACCAAGTGCAAGGTCCTGCATCTGGATCGAGGCAACCCCAAGCACAAATACAGGCTGGGCAGTGACTGGCTGGAGAGTAGCCCTGAGGAGAGGGACTTGGGGTGCTGGTGGTTGAGAAGCTCAACATGAGCCAGCAGTGTGCACTTGCAGCCCAGAAAGCCAATCAGATCCTGAGCTGCATCAGAAGTGTGGCCAGCAGGTCGAGGGAGATGATTCTCCTCCTCTGCTCTGCTGAGTCCCCATCTAGACTACTGTGTCTGGTTTTGGAGCCCGTATTACAAGAGGGATGTGGACATGCTGGAGCATGTCCAGAGAAGGGCCACGCAGATGATCAGAAGGCTGGAGCACCTCTGCTATGAGGACAGACTGAGGGAGTTGGGGCTGTTCAGTCTGGAGAAGAGGAGGCTCTGAGGTGACCTTATTGTGGCCTTCCAGTATCTGAAGGGGGCCTACAGAAAACCTGGGGAAGGACTTTTTAGGCTGTCAGGTGACAGGACTATGAGGAATAGAGCAAAGATGGAGGTGGGGAGATTCAGATTGGATGTGAGGAGGAAGTTCTTCACCATGAGAGTGGTGAGACCCTGGAATGGGTTGCCCATGGGGGTGGTTGGGGTCACATCCCTGGAAGTGTTTAAGGTGAAGCTGGATGAGGCTCTGTCCAGCCTAATCTAGGGTAGGGCGTCTCTGCCTATGGCAGGGGGATTGGAACTGGATGATCCTTATGGTCCCTTCCAACACTGACTGAATCTATGATTTTTACTGGCGACTTTGGCAACAAATAATGATTTGAATCACTCATTGTAAATGTCTATTTCTCTCTCATAGTAAGAACTGCTTAGACTTAAAAATCTATTAAAAAAAAAAAGTCTAAAATGGGGTAGATACATCCCTTACTGCATAGATTCACCATACACTGCGCACTAGATGTGCATGAGTGAAAAGGCACTCATGCCTTTCAAAGTGACCTGCCCTCGTCACTGATTTTTCTCCCCCAGAATCATGGATGGGTTATCATGAAGAAGTTTCTGAAAAACCACTGTGCCCTAGCTTGGCATATCAGAAAGAGCACGATCTGACTTCCGTTTATCTATTTGGACTAGATAATAAACTGCAGCAGTTTGGGAGTTTGCAGAGGATCAATGTGAACAATTCAGAGTGATACATGCTTTAGCAAACCAAGTTTCCAATGATGCCTTATGTCAGTCAACATAGAAAGTTACAGGCTTGTCATAGTTGACAATGCTGACAGTCTGTATGATCCCTCAAATCTATGTCGATTAGCTCTGCATAAAATACAGAGTTATCTGTTACACTATTTTTTTTTCCACTCTTCTAATGTAAGCAGAGGCATTCCTAGGCATCCTGCTGACAGTGTGTTAATAGTGACTGATGAGTTACCTAAGTAATCCTTCAAAGTAGATACAGCAGCCTTGACTGCAGTTACCTCGAATATCCTTGTACAAACTGTCAGTCAGTAGAGCACCCTGTGGATTACTTGGAGAGCTGATCTTTGTTCACTGGAGAAAAGCAGATCTTCTGTTAGGCTTGGAAAGCTAGTCCCTTCAAGCAGTTATGGATCAAGAGATGAAACAGAACATTCAGTCCTGTTTTGCTTGTTAACATACAGAATTGTGCAAGTGGACAGACTGTGCCCTTCAGAAAACGAAGTTATGTAAAGAAGGAAAGATACATCTGTGATTTGAACAAGAGACAAGTTGCACCACAAGTGCTAATGAGAGAAGCTTTGCAACATCTTAAGAAATTCTGACCTCTACGTACCTCAGAGGGAAAGAGGAGAAAGAGTTGGTGTGGTTGTGTTGATAGAGGAGTACCATATGATACAAGTTCACTGTTCCTTTTCTGCTACATGATACTATCCTTATTTATACTTTTTTGTGTGTTAGAGTTAACCTTATTTTCTTTTAGTATTATTTTAATTCTTCATATTTCTTGCCTTCTTATTTGGACATACTGGATTCCCACTTCTCTCTTCACTGACATAAGTTCAGGTATCCCCTGTTAGTGAGACTTCTGCCAGTATTATGAACGTATAAAGCCATCTGATGAATAAATCTTAGTATAGCTTGTCTTTACATTACTGAGGGATTTAATTTAAAAATAGCAAGCTTATACCATTGGACTGAATTTCCATTCATACTTTAGAGCTTAAAGGGCACTTGGCATGAGGTAAATATGTATGTCTGAGTTTGGCCCTATCAGCCCTCCTGGCCAGTGTGACAATTAGCAGGAATACATGGCTTTAGTTATTCAGAGAGAAAGATAGTGGGGAAGAAAAGGAAATTCATTGCTTCCTTGCTTTTTTTATCCCTGGTAAAAGCCTTCCATTATAGAAGAGAATGTGGAGAAGAAAGACAAGAAAAGTGAAATAGAGGTACATTTTCTTATATATTTTTTCTTTTCCTTTTTTTTTTGTTTTGTCTTGTTTTGTTTTGTTTTTCCTAAATACTGTTCTCTTGTCCAAAATATTAAATACTCCACAGTTTAGTGGAGAAGTACTACATAGGTGGTCTGTGAGAACAGGTGAAATTAAGGCTTCTCTGCCTCTCTGCCTCTGCTCCTGGTGAATAGAGAAAGGTAATCGGGCAGCTGTCAAAGGCTGTGCCTCAGGATCTGCATTTCTAAGAGAGACAGAAAATGTGTGCTGTCAAAACAATGTTGAACACAAAGGAAGGAGTAAGAAGTTTTGAGTTGCTATTCATCTTGCCTAACACAAGCTACCTAAAAGCAGGTATCTAGTCTAACCAAATGCTTCCACAGCTAACAGAGGGAGACAAGGGTACATGCCAAAGGCCAAGTCATCCTATTCAAGGGCATTAACACATGGTAATAAATTGTTGTCTGGAATTACCTGTTTCTACTAACTGAAGAAAGAACTTAATGAAAGCATACAAAATGTCTACATTTCAGATGGTTATTTTTAAGTAATGTTACTGTCTTTTCCAGTATTCCTGTATTCCAGTATTATCTAATTTCACTACCTTAGGCATTAATATTTAATTACTTAGTCTCTCAAAAATTCTTAATTAGCACCACAAACTTGTATTTGTGTTATAATCTTGATACAGGTGACAGTTTTTGGCAAAGTATATCTCAGGCTATAAATGTAGAAGGATACCTACCTGGAAATATTCAGCAGAATATTTGTTGACATATAAGTGTTTGTAGTTATCTCAATCCAGTACCTGGAAAAGAGATTATGTTCTTTTAAACATTCAAATGAGTGAAAATAAGGCACAAACAAGGTAATATATGAAGATGAGACTATTTATGGAAGGGAGAGAGGATGGAGCAAACCAAAAAGAATTTTAAAAAGGACAGAGAGGGAGAGAATGGAGAAAGAGAGAGCAGGAGAGGTAACTACCACCCCGTGGTCCTTCTTTGGGGGTGGGGGGTAGGGGAGAGATGTTCCTGGACTGCTGCCTCCAGCCTGAGATATCTCAGGTGATGTTCTCCCCACTAAACTGGCATAGCTCAGGTTTTTTTATACTGTTTCTGGTTCATTCATTGTAGTTCCACCTGGCCCACATCCTTGTCACATTCCAGGGGCGGCTTCCAGAGCACCTTCCCATGTGCCTGCAGGTATCGGCACAGACTGGCCTCTGCTGTCCACTGTCCACCACACTCCCTGGGGAGTTGTTGTCTCTGTGGGCAAAGATGACACATCAGGTGCATTGTTCAGAATGATCTTATCTTTGTTGAGAGACTTCTCAGTTCTTAACATAATCATCACAATCACAAGGTGATTTACATGTCCAAGAGAGGATTCCCTCAGTGGTGACAAAAGCATTTTTTTGGACATGGTTTCAAATGCAATGTTGAGATGTAATAGCTATGGTTATGAAAGACAGCACTAAATTAGAAAGTTTTTAAGTCAATACAACCTTCTGTAAAGTAGGGGAGACTTTCTAATGAATTGCCCATCACTTTCAAGATACTTACAGAAGTGACCAAGAGATTTATTTAGAGAGATGTCCAAAGGTTGACATCAGAATTGACCACTAAATTATCCAACCTGATCTTAGTATACCAAATGTCCTGCAAGTATCTTTTTCCTAGTTGTTTTTCATTAAAACACAACCTCCAAAAAAAGGCACTTTCTAAAGATTTCAAGTCAAGGGATGACAAATCCACTACTTTATTTTTTTCCATTTGTTAATCACTCCCAGTGTCAAAAAAGATGACCTAATCTCTGTTTTCTCTGTGTATCACTTCAATATCATATCTCTTGGATCATTTTGTGATTATTCATTTAACACCAGTTTAAAGACCCCATCCATATTCACTATTTCACCTTTTCAGAGATACTCTATTTACTATAGCCAAGACTTTTCTCTTTAATCACTTATAAAGATTAAATCCTTCAACTTTTTTTCACTGTACAGAATAGTTCTCCACCTCATGAATCACTTTAATACTCAGTTCTTCCTTCTCTGAAGCCTTTGACATTTTTCTTTTTTCCCAGATGTACTTTTTCCCTAGCTTATCAGCTGAGAGCAGAGTTTTTGATTCATCCTGTCAAATGAATCAATTTTCTCAAGCATTTTCTGATTATTGTTTATAAGTATTGATGTGTGAAGTGCAAGTCACTAAAGCATGCATCAGTAATTAATGCCCATTTCATCTGAAATTGTAAAGTAAACATCATTAATTTGCTCTTTAAAAAGCAGGATAGGTATTCAATACTTTTTCAGAGAGATATTAATTCTCCAAGCTTCTCAGCTCTCCATATATTTGTTGTATTATCTTAAGGAATGTGTCATTCAATATCATACTTACAGTGCATAACAGGGCTACCAAATAATAGAACTGTGTGGTGGGTTAGGAACTTACACAAGTATTTACAATTATATACAATTGAGAAATAATGCAGAAATCCAAATTCCCTCCCAAAGAAACTGCCTAGAAGTGGCTCAAAGCCTCTCTCTCTCCCTAACTTTCCCAGACAGACAAACAACCAGTAAAGCTTACTTGTTATCTGTTAGTGGAAGATAATAGAGTGGAGCAAAGGAGCAATGAAAGGAGCAGGAGTTCTGAGGCAGAAGCAACAAATTATTTACATTTTGGCTTTTTATCCAAATCAGTGAATGATGTAGACTTCACCATCATTATATTTTACAGCCAATTATCTAATTTCTCTCATTAAAATATTCCAACTAGCCTCAAACCATCACAAACTGTGACCACTAGTTTTGTTTGTTTTGCTTTGTTTGTTGGTTTAAGGGTTTTTTTCCCCTCTTGTAGTAATGGATATTTTTCTCTGTAAGTCTAATCTGTTAGAGGAGGAAACATTGCTGCTTTTCATAGAAGGTGTAAATATTAACCACATTTCATTTCAGAAACAGTCAACATACCCTTATAAAATGAAGGTAGTGGGTAGGAGATAGTAGCAGAGAAAAACGCTAACAAAAAGTTGGATGAAAATATAAACCCATGATTCCTCAGTTTTGACAATAAGGCTAAAAACTTTCACCATTTGGAGACTGTTTAGAAAGATATGCAAAATTTGGATATTTGTGGAAGTGTCCTGAGGAAATTATTCCAAGCATCCCTACTTCTTTTATTTATATTAAAAATCATACTGGAACGTTAAAAAAAACAAAAAAACAAAAACAAACCCACACAACAAAACCAAAGAAAACCCCCACCAAAACTAAACGACAACAACTTCTCTCATTCCTGAGGGGAGGGGCTGTAGAACAGGATCTTTTCTTTCTCTCTGATTACGTGTTTTGATGCTCCATCAGTACAAGCAATACCTTTGAAATGGAGAAGCAAACTGATCAGAAGAAAGCCAGCACTTTTTTTTTTTTTTTTTTTCTCCTCAAGTCTAAACCCCAAAAGGATTGTTTGAAACATGGTCAGGGTTTCTAACTACAAGGAGAGTCAAGACAAACAGTTCTGCATCTTTCGAAAACTGCAGATTGTTCAAGATTCTTGGCCACATTGTTTGTTTTCTGCCTACCAGATGGAGTAGGTATATGTGCTGGTTTTTGTGTGGTAGTTATCTCTTATTCTAAATATCTCATTTCTTTATTGCAGGTCACTAATCAAAATTCTGAAATAACAAGCTTAACTGCAGGTAATTTCAGTCTAAAATATAAGAAAGCTGCAAGTACTGGCTAATATATACATGTAAGTGCTGTGGGTAAAGGGTTAACTGATGGACCATGAACATGACCTCCGTGGATGTCACTCAACCTCACGCAAGGCACTGGATCATGTTATTCCCTTCCCTTTCCTGCCTACCCTCTATTTAAGGGGCAGGAACTACCAGGGAGCTCTTTTTATCTTTTGCTTTCCTGCGTGGTGGAGAGTGAGCTTTTTGCTAGCTGAGAGCTGTTTGCAGCAAGGTCAGGTCTAATCCAGTGCCATCTGGCCAATCTGCTTTTTGTATATAGATATATCTGTATCCATCCTCTTTCCCAATATCTCTGTCCATCCCTTGTCCCTAAATAACTTCTTTTTGTTGTTGTTAAAATTACTTTGCTTAACTTCCAGTTCTCTGCCAGTCATTTTGTTTACCCCGTTACTTCCTCTGCCTGTCATTTTCCTATAAGGAAAGAGGGAAGTGGAAGGCAGGGGTGGGGGTTAACCTACATTCTGTCCCATGGAGTTTTGGCCCTCCAAACTTAAACAGAAACAATAAGTGTTTCTAATTGTGTAGTATGCATTAAAATCTTTAAATATTTATTTCATAGTTCATAGAGGTCATCAGTCTGTCATGGTCAGTATATGATAGAAACCATCCTAGCTTCACAGAGAGTACTCTCTACTTCACCTCTTCAACTCTAATTTCACACATTTTGCTTGTGAGTTATTTTTTCAGTCCTTTGAAACATCTGGTGTAAGAAGTTGTTTGAGAAAGTATCCTGGTTTTGCTAGAACTTTCATCTGTTCTGTTATGACTCATTTTATGCTTCACCTGCTCTGTCATAGTGAATCGCATTTAGAATCTCTTTGAAATGTTGCTTAAAAAAAACCCCAAAACATCTAAATGTTAATCAAAATGTGTACAATAAAGGTGTTTTCTTTGCATAAAAGTGAACCTTCAAAAATGTTGTTATGCAAGTTCCGGGTGCTCCTTTATTAAAACTGAATATGGTATTTTTCTCTATGGCTGACATGTCCCATAGAGACTGTTTTTCAGAGATGTAGCCAGTCTAAATGGTGTGTGGGGATGTATGTCAGTGTTTTTATTTTGGAATAGGTAGAAATCAGTTGTTAAAAACAGAGAAATAATAATTTTTTAAAAATCAGAATAAGCCTTCTGTGTAATCAACTGGTTAGAATGGTGTTTCAATTTATTCTGAAGAGTTACTAGCTCCTCAAATTCTAAGTCAATGGGGTTTTTTTGAAAGTAGACTGCTACTGAGTTGGAACAAGCACATAGGAATTCATCTCTAATTTTTTGGTTTTTTTTTAATGGAAAGGCATTCACTGTTGCAGGGTCATATTGTGTCATACATTGGAATAAAATGTCAGATCTGTACATGTGTATTTATAGATATACTTATCCAGGTTGACAGTATTTTTCATGTATCCTGTCTTCTTGTAAATTCTTTCTGGTACTATTAATGTAAGTGTCTGGTATTTATTTTTGTCTCCTGCCATATAGAGCATCACTTGTCTACATCGTTCATGTTCTGAACAAAGAAAGGAAGGATGTAAGGAATCTAAATTGAAACTGAAACAGCAGACAGAGAGAAGCAAAGCTAAACAAGAATCCTTTATTGTTTCTTATTGTCAAGTAACATCATAATTTTGATTTTTCACCCTCATTAGCTGGGCTATATGTGAGTACTTTGTTGGCAATGGGTAAGTAAGCATTTAATCTCACTTTTTAATGACCATTTTGCCATGACCCAGGTGCCACACCAAGTTGCATGAAGTATGAGATAAATAAAGCAAGACATATTAATGGGGATTTTTTAATTAAATACATGGAAATGTTCTTTGATCTTGCTCTTGTTCTCTGTACAATATAAGAGGCTGGCTACGAGCAGGGCTAAAGACATTCCCCTAAACAAAGAGATTGTCATCTGTGATCATGGAATACGTTAGAAGACATTCTACTGATATGAAAGCTTTCATGTCCTGTAGATTCCAAAATGCTACTGGTTATGTGAAGAGCAGACTGAACTATAGCAGTTATGGTATAAACACTGGATAGAAGAAAGCAAATGAGATGCAAATAGTTTTGATTTCCTTAATTCCTTAATTCCTTTGACTTCCTTCCACTCTCTGTGGTGAGGTGGTTGAGTATTTGCTTGGTTTACTCATTATGTCATGACAACAGCTCAGTTTCTTACCTCTTCCTTAGCATCTGGCCCTATGTTTCTTACTGTGAGAAGATTTGTGCAGATCCATATCTGCTCACAGGTTGAGCAGTTTCTTTCTTACATCTGTAGGAACAGCAGCAGCACAAGATCTACCCCTTCCAAGATCTAGATAGCCTCACATTCTTTTGTTTTTTTTATGGAGGATGAATGAGGATTATAACTTATTTCTCCTTTTTTCTTGATGACCTGTGGAATCTAGAACAAATATAGCTGAATGATGTTGTGGTAACTTCTTGACTGAAAGAAGATGTACATTGTAGCAACACTGAGGCTGGTTTCTTATGTTTTCTGCTGCTGCCTAGGATAAGCGACCAATTTGATCTTTTGAGCAATCCTCAGTACTTAAAAAGGAGGTCAAAGGGCAGGCCCCACTACTCTGGCTTAAATACCATCTATAAATTTCTTAGTCTAGGGGATGAAGTGGAAGAGGGAGGTCCTCTCTCACTATGTAGAGTTCTCCTAAGTATATGGAGATGTTTGTCTCATGGAATGAGGTGTTTGCCTCAGGGTGAAATTTCAAGCACTTTTCTTATGTCACTTCCTATTTTAAAAGAAATTTCAGGTGCTTTTCTCATGTTACTTCCTATTTTTTAAGACAGCACTTATAATTAAACTGGTAGACTGTTTCAAAGATGATTGTGTTGAAGTTGTATAACAGCACTGTTCGTATGAAAGGTTGAAATAAATGAAGCTGTCATAGTTTAAGATGTTAAAGCTAGGAAGGAGGATTAAGAAAGAGGATAAGGAAAATAAAATAAGGAGCCACTTAAATAATCTTTTTTTTTTTTTTGTGGTCCTATTAATTCTATACACAAATGAGCTAATAAAGGAGATAAGTAGTAAAGTGATAAGAATTGAAAACGTTATCTAATTATGGAGGATATATTTATTTTGTACTAGCTGTAAATTGTCTATGAGGCATCTAAAATATTTAATAACTGAGGATAAAATGCCAGCTGAAATTCAGTGTTTATAACTACAAAATAATAAATATGTGGGTAAAAACATAATTAACTAGATACTGTCCTGGGTGTGGCAAAGATTAATGTTTATGTCCTTCACAGGAAGTTGTGAGAGGCCACAGCCAGGATGGCCAGCTGAACCAGATAGTGGGGATTTCAATACCATAAATATCATGCACGTTATATAAAGCTGGGGCTGACTCAGGCAGGTGCACAAATTGTCTGCCACAGCAGGTTTCTGGTATGTGGACCTCAGAGGAGAGTGTCACATTTTGTATTATTCATCTTTATATATTACTTCCTTACTTTTGTTGTTATTTATGTTGTTAATTAGTTTATTGTAATCTATTAAATTCTCCTTATCTTCACCCATGGGGTTTTGCATTTTGCTCCCAATTTCTCCTCCCCATTCTTCCAGGAGCAGGGATGCAGTTGTTTGAGTGGCTTAAGCTGAGCTTAAAACCACTACATTGTACACAAAACGGAGACCTGAATTAGCTATTACCATTCAGAAAAGAGTGTTTGCTGTCATGGTGAGTATCCTTTGTAAATGTTAGTTCTGTGCTAGCTGGCATTCAGAAAGGCATGATAAGAAGTATTATAAAAAAGATTAAAGAACACAAGAGAAAGCAACATATCAGTGCATAATCCAGTGATGAGTACACATCTAAAACTGTTTGTGAAAGTCTATTCAGGCTTCCTTTTCCTCAACTTCAAAATACATGCAACCTGAAAAGGTACTTTGGCAAGTATGATAGGAGGTACAGAAAGCATCTTTGTGACAAGCAGTTAAGGGAATGTGGAAAAGAGAAGACTGAACATTATGAAAACTTGTAAAATCATGAACAGCATGAAAGCTGTGAATAGTACAAAACTTGAGGGCAATTATTGCATCAAATTAAATAAGATGACACTTTTAAAATGAAGATTGGGTATTATTTTTCCATATAATAAAAAAAAACACTGCAGAAGTCATTGTCACAAGATGTGGATGTCAAAACCCTCAATGAAGTTCAAAAGTAATATTAGATAAATTAACAGAAAAAAAAAAAAAAAAAAAAAAAATNAAAAAAAAAAAAAAAAAAAAAAAAAAAAAAAAAAAGACACCCAAAGGAACACATCCATCTCTGCTGGTTTGAGGCTAATTTTAATATTTTAATGAGAGAAATTAGATCATTGGCTGTAAAAAGAAAGTCTACATCATTCATTAGTTTGCTGAGAGGGAAAAAAAGCCAAAATGCAAACAATTTTCCCACTTTGTTTCAGGATACAGCTTCCTTTTGCTTCTCCTTCACTCTGCTCTATCTCTTCACTAACAACAACGTAAGCTTTGCTGATTGTTTTTATTTGCCTGGGAAAGCAGAGAGAGAAAGAGAGGATAGAGAGGCTAACTTTAAGCCCCTTTTGGGCAGTTTTCTTTATCCAGGAGGGAGTCTGGTTTTCTGTATTATTTCTAATTTGTATGTAATTGTAAATACTTGTAAATATATTGTGTATATATGCTTGTAAATTTTGCTTTCCTGTAAATATAGCTTCACTTAGTTCCAAGCCCTCTGAGATAGTCTGATAAATTTCAACAGTGGGGGAGGAAGATTCCTAATTAAAAAAAATAATAGTCTACATTTGTCCCATTCTTATGCTTCTCACCACAGATATCTTACATGTTGCCACTGTGAGACAAGAGTAGATCACAAGGATGTTTGGCTGATTCAGAACATATGTTCTCACATTTCATAATCTTATAAGCCTTTTTAATCCTTCCTGACACTGCCTGTATGACAAATTTGTCTCTTGGTTACTCTGGTTTTGGAATGGAATTTGCATATAGTTATTCTCCTCACAAACTAAATGTATAGCTGCATGGAAAGCAAAGACACTGTGAGGGACACACTGTTTCCAGGAAGAGGTCAATGCATCTCTTGGCCTTGGAGGGAGCATTTATTTCCTTCATCTCCTTACTCACATTTCTCTTTAGTATTCCAACATGCCTTTGCAGTGGTTTGGAATAAATAAAATATATATAAAGGAGCTTAGGAATATCATTATTTTGAGCTTAGGAATATCATTAATTAATTTTTCCTTGTTAGCTTCTTCCCTTCTCTAAATTAAGGACAAACTTGTTATTTTACTATTTCAGAAGGGCACTATGTCTCTTAAAGGCAGCATTAAGAGCCACCTCTTCTCCTACAGGCTGACTATGTCGAAATTACTATTACTGTTTTTCAGAAGGTGCAGAGGAATGAGAAAGGCCTCTTGGGTCTTTGAGGCAAATCCTCTGCACTATCAGGAAAGAGAGGCTATTTAGTCCAGAAGGAACCACAAATTAAATGCCAGTAGCATCACTTAAAACACAAATACCAAAAAATCTTCAGATTTACATCACCTAGGTTTAGCACTTTAGCCATCTCAAGTTGCTGACAGTCAGCACAGGGTAACAAGCAACTTCAAAGTTTGACTGAATCCACCAAAGATGTGGACTATTTCTGGAAATGCCCATTTCCCCCCACTGATTATGATGGTGCTTGCTAGTGAAATTCCTGTTTTCTTAACTGTCAGTACCCTAATAGGCCTTAATGGCCCTGACCAGTCTTACATTCTTCCCCCCAATTCTCTGCCCACAAGGTCAGGTCTAAGAGCTATTCTTTGGCTGACGTGTTATAATTGTGTCTATCTTCCATCCTGTGTCCTGTTGCCCTGATTTGCTGATTGACTTTCCTGGACGTATCTTATGGGTAGATGCATTGAGATCCAGTTCTATTTCTGCCTCTGTTTCATGGATAGACCTCAGATTTTACCACAGTTAACTTTGTCTCTAGTCATAGAATCACAGAATCACAGAAATATTCAGGTTGGAAAAGACCCTCAGGATTACCAAGTCCAACTGATAATCCTACTCTACAAGGTTGTAAAGGGTTAATCCACCTGGGACCCCCTGCCTTGTCCCAGAGGTGGTCTGGCCCCGTTCCTCCCAGGTGGCATGGTTGAACACTCCCACTTCCTGCCCGGATCTGGGCTATAAAAAGGGGAACTCAACCCCCCTTCTCTCTCTTTTTCGCACCCTCGGCCACTTCTCACCGCCGCACTGCTGCCACTCCCTGCCGCTCCCCGCTGCTCCTCCACGTGCTCTGCAACAAGCCGCGTGGAGACCGAGAACTGCTCAGCTGTGTTTTGCAACCTGCTTCTGTTCTTCAGCACCAGCAACTAAGGGACCGCGACTTTGCTTTTCTGACTAAAACCCTGCCGCTGTGGTATCCCTTCTCCCTTACCCCCTCCTCCTCCCGGGTTTTTCTGTATCCCTTCCCCCTGCTTCCTGTGAGAAGCAGAAACCCCTTTTCACCCTGTATTTCATTGTTTAAAGGCATTATTCCCCATTCTCACTTCCAAACCGCTTTGAGTTTTCTTTTGGGCTTTTAGCTCAGGGTAGCTGGGTGTAAACCAATACAAAGGTTCACCCTAAAACATATCCCCATCATCACATCCAAGGGTTGGTGACTCAACCATCCTCCCTGGGCAGCCCATTCCAATGCCTGATCACTTTTCCTGTGATTTTTTTTTCCTAATGTCCAGTCTAAATCTATCCAGTCATATCTTGAGGCTGTTCCCTCTTGTTCTATCACTATTTACCTGTGCAAAGAGACCAGCACCAACCTCAGTGATGAGGTCTCCCTTCAACCTTCTCTTTTTCAAACTAAACAGCCCCAACTCCCTTAGTCATTCCTCATAAGATTTATTCTCCAGACCCTTCACCAGCTTCATTGTCCTCCTCTGCACTTGATCTCAACATTTTTCATGTATTGTGGTGCCCAAAACTGAACACAATACTTGAGGTGTGGCCTCACCAGAGACAAGTACTAGGCGAAAATCACCTCCCTACTCCTGCTGGCCACAACATTTCTAATACAAACCAGGATGTCACTGGCTATCTTTGCCATCTCTAGGCACTGTATCTAGCTGTTCCAGACTAGTCAATCTGGTGAGACCTGGACAAGACCAGCCACCTTCATTGTCTGGTACTGTGGACAGGCCCTGCCACTATTGCAGGGCTGCCCTGCTCAGATCCTGCAGTTCTATACCTGTCAGTGAGGGTACTGTGCAGGCTGCATTGGAATCACCTTGGAGAAGAGCTCCACTTTTGCTGCTCCCTGAAACAAATTAATTGAGATGAGGCTGAACCTTGCCAAAACTCTATGTATAGAAAAAAAAAAAAATCCACCCAAACCAAACATTTTATTACAAAGAGCAATTCTCTTGGTGTTTGCAATTGAAGTTCAGTGTTTTTAATTTTCTGTAGTTCAATACAACGCTGGATTTCAGGCAGACAGACTTTGGCCATTTCAGGGTTCTACTTGGAATAATCACATTTGATCTGTGATTCTTATCTATTTACCAATAATACTCAGAGTTTTTAGATACAATAATTATTTTCATAAGCTTACTTTCTAGAAATAAGTGCTTCTAGAAATAAACACTTTCTTTAGTGCTCTTCCTGTTTATGGTCATCCACTTCTGAGAATGTGTGTGGAGAAGAATAAAGTATGATCTCGATGCAAATGTTCAGATTTTATCACAGATTACAGCGGTAAACCATTATTAAGTCTTTAGTGTTTAAAACTTGCTTAGAAAAAGGTAATAAAATAGACAAAATAAATATGTCAGATGCTATGGTTGATAGGGATGACAGTTAACTAACCTGACTTTGAACAGTAGAAAAGGGAAATTAATAAATCTGTAAAGAAAGAAATTGCATAAACTCATTTCAAAGCACAATGAAGATAAGAGTGGGAGCAAATGCCACCAAGACTTAAAATATGACAAGAAATATATTTAAACAGAAGTGAGGGAAACTAGAAAACATATTTGACCCAGTGCTGCTGGGTCCCTGGCCATAGGAACAAAAATTCAGGTTGATGCAGACACAGACCTGCCTTCAGTGAAGGAAGAGTCAACTACTACAGGAGCTTAACCTATACAAGTTTATGGGTCCCATTGCCATTCACCCCAGGCTGTTAGGAGAGGTGGCATATGTTGTTGGGAAGCTGCTCTCCATAATCTGTGAAAAGTCATGGAGATCAGGAGACATCTCTGAAGACTGGAGAAAGGATAATGTTGCCGACCTCTACAACAAAGGATCCAAAGAGAACCCATGTGATTATAGACTCATTAGTCTCACTGCAGTCCCTGGGAAAATTGTGGAACAAATCCTACTGAGGATCTGTCACAAGTCAGCTGAAGCATGTGATTGGGAAAATCCAAAATGGATTTACCAGTGGCAAATTGTGCTTCACAAACCTGATCATCTTCTATGACAAAGTTGATGCAGAGTGAGAAGTTGGCATTGTCTACTTGGACTCCTCCAAGGCTTATGACACAGTCCTCCACAATTTCCTCCTAGAGAAAATTATGTGATATGGCCTAGATAGTTGGCCTGTGTGGTGGGTGGGGAACAGGCTGACAGGTAGTCAATAATTCTTTCTCAGCCAGTCATAGGTAAGGTGCTCCAGAGATCTATATTGTCCTCAATCTTCAAAAGTAATCCGGATGTTTGCATCAAGAGCAGCCTGAGTAAGTTTTCAGATGACACCTATGACAGCCAGTCATAGGTAAGGTGCTCCAGAGATCTATATTGTCCTCAATCTTCAAAAGTAATCCGGATGTTTGCATCAAGAGCAGCCTGAGTAAGTTTTCAGATGACACCAAAATGAGTGGGGAGGCTGATAGTCCAGAAAGGAGAGCTACCCTCCAGGAAGACCTGGACAGGCTGAATGAGTGGGCTAGGAAGAACCTTATGAAGTTTGATGAGGACAAGAGTACGATCTTACTCCTGGGAATACATAATCCAGGAGTGCAGCTCAGGCTTGGACCCACCTGGATTGACAGCAGCACTCTGGAAAGGGATCTGAGGGACTTGTGAACAAGTTCAGCATGAGTGGACAGTGTGCTGCAGCACCAAAGAAAGCCAACAGGATGCTGTGTTGCATCTAAACTACACTCTTAACTAGAAAGGTTGACTCAGATGGTCCTTGATGCCTCTTTCAAACTGGCATTCTCATATTCTGTGATTCTCTGGTTCTGTGAAAAATGCGTAAGACCAAGGGAAAAACTTATGTTTTTTCTATTTCAAATAATGTAATAACCCTTATAGAGTATGCTATTTTTGACAACACATAATGCATCTAAAATGTGTCTTTACTGAAGAGTTCTGTAACATCTTTATATGTAAGTTATGATATGATTAAAAACCTCTTTCTGTTTGAAAGAACTGACCCCATTTTCTTCTCTATCTTCTCTTTTCCCCCTTTTTTTTCCCTCTTCTGTCTCCCCTTCTGTACCCTTTGCCATTATGATAGTTTTCTGCAGTTTTATATTGTAGTATATATTTATTGGTTATCAATGTATAAAGTAATTTTTGTGAATTTCAGTATTTTCTTTACAGAAAAAATAATCACTTAATGTAATTTTCTTTTTATGTAACTAACCTTGTTATTGAAGCATTATAGAATCATAGAATCATTTCAGTTGGAAAAGACCACTAAGATCATCAAGTCCAACTATCAATCTAACACCATCATGGTCATTAAACCATATGCTAAAGGTGGTCAGGGAAGAAAAATAAGAAAAATAAAAAAAGGAAAGAAAAAAAGAAGAAAGAAAAAAAATCCAAGAAACATAAAAAAAAAAATATATATATTTGACCAGAGCATTTTCTTTTGCACTACAGGGTACATTTGGATTGGTGTTTGCAACTTGTCTATAATAGAGCTGTTTAAAAGTCTCAGAAAGAGTATAACACAGTAGTACTAAATCAAGACTATAGAGACTCCAAAGTTGTAACATTCACAAGCAAATTCAGAGAATGGATGCCTGAATTATTAAAAAAGAAGAAAAAAACAAGAGAGAGGTTAATTTGTATCATAACCAGGTCACCGTGCTAATCATGATTTCAATCCCATGTAATGCTACCTCTTGCTTTATTGAGATGCTAATTGTCTCTGTTCATGCCATAGCTAGAACAATAATGCCTATCTAGAAATGTGATCAGTCTAGAAGTGATACTAACTACTTGCTGTCCACACAATTAAATAATTCAATGTAATTTCAGATACTCTAGTTTCCAGAACGGTTTGGTAAGACAATATTAACTGCCCTGAAAAAATCAGAGGAAAGGAAGGAAATGTTCCACTTTGGACCAATGCTGGCCAAAAAGGCTTTAATTCTCCTCTTCGCTTGCTGTATCTTAACCAAAAAAGTCCACTCCTCGGTTGTCAAATACACTATGTTTGGTCTAAAAATAATGGTGGCATTTCTTAATAAAATCTCACATGTCACAAGTATGCAGCAAATTAGATATGTGTACTGTTTTGCCTTGGCATGATTTGCAAGTCTTAACAGAAAAGCTGAAAGATCTTGAGCACTAGAATTACATAGTAGAATATAACAGGGAACATTTATCAGTCTTAAGGTGTATATTTTATCTTTCTGTTAGTGATAATGAATGAAATGTTTTTGTCATTGTGAAAGTTTTTGATGGGTAAACTAACAAAACCACTGTATTTATTTCCCTGATGTCCATACATAGCATGATTACTGAAAATACATTGATGAAAATGATAATGATTGTTCCCTTTGAAAATCACCTTTCTCCCCTTGCTCTTCAGAACTACCTAACTAATTATATAATGCACTAAATATGACTTTACTCTCTTTCTGTGATAAGAGACAAGATAACAGCTTGTGTATGGTGTAAGGATGATTATCCGTTATAATTATATTGGCTCCCATCTAAATCTAAGGTCTAGTTTCTCAAAAAAAAAAAAAAAAAAAAAAAAAATTGGAGGTCAGTGATGTCTGCATTCAATGTATTCCTAAAATATTCTTTTGAAGGCAGAAGAAATGTAACATTAACTCTACTTGGTAATTTGAGCAATTATCTAGAATAACACAACATTTCTGCAGATCTACAGAGGTGACTATTTTACTGCTCTAAGACTCCTTAGTGAATGAATGATCTCATTACCTTTCTGTTTTTTATTACTGCCCTCTTACCTCACATGAGAAAGGTGAGACATCTGTAATTTATCCAAGACACTGCAACAAAAAATGAGCAGAACTAGGATTACAATTTTCTCATCATACAAGTTTCCTTATCCTCTGCTTTAAATATTAGGCTATGTTTTAAAAATTTTTTATTCTATGGAAGATCTAGTTAGAAATACAATCTTAGAATGAATTTATGTGCATATCATGCCCAGTGTATAACTCAATGTCAAGTTCAATGTTTTAAAAATCATAAAATAGCCTGAGCCATATGAACCAGAAGCAACAATTATTCCAGTATGCTCTTTATGTGAGTAAGATATTGCTAGCACTACTTAATTCCCTATGAAGTTTTCTTCCACTCTGATTTTGGTTTGGGTTTTTTGGGGTTTTTTGTGGGTTTGTTGGTGGGTGCTGTTGGGGTGTTGCATGTGTGTGGTTTCAGTGTGTTTGGTCTTGGGTTTATTTTTTTTTGTTTGGTTGTTTGGTTTGATTCGGAGTTTCAGTTGGTTGGTGTGGTGGTTTGAGAGTTCCCCACCCCCCACACCATGAAATCGCCCAGGTTAGACTCAGATGTCTGGAAGTTAAGTAAATGAAGGTTTATATTTACAGCTTTGTACAATATACAAGCAGATATTTACAATACAAAACACATATTTACAGATATGTGCGGTGAAAAGGTAATACAGATACACCACACCCCTCCCAGAGATCAAGTCCCTAAGAGGGGTTTTCAACCACCCTACCACCTTCCCCCACTTCCCAATCTTATCTCACCATCTGTTTTATGTGCCAGATAAGCTGTTTGAGGTAGATCAGCCAGGGGGATTAGCAGCAGGAAAGTAGTTAGTGAAGTTATTCAGATCCAGCTAAGAAGGCAGGGAGAGAGATGCAGCAGCCAGCACAGTGCAAAGTGGTCTGAGTTATCTTTGTTCTGGTTATAACATTTATGCCATTTCAGTAAACAAATGAGTGAAGTAGAATCAAATTTTGTTTTCCTTTCTCAGCCTATAGTCTAATTTCTCATTCAAATCCTCCAAATAGTTCAAATCA